>JAMKCH010049448.1:0-10937 GCA_023653785.1 Ophioderma brevispina | reverse complement strand
AACAGGCCGGAGAGACGATACAGCTTTTGATGATATAGTTTGGTCAACTTTGTACTAGCCATTCCTCTTCGTGTGTGAATTTCTTTCGTGCTTAACGAGTAAATCAGGAATAGTTTTGACTGTCTTAAATTCTTAGATTCCGATGTAGGGGGCACAGAATGTCAACGTCCATTGCATTCAATGGGGCTTGATCTTGGTTACCCCCTACTAAAATTTCTTAAGTAAGCATTTGATACACTCAAAACTAGTCCTTAATTTAATCCTACGAACTCCACCAATATTTGCACCATTTTTTAAAATCATCGGAGCAATTTAAAATTGACCCCTGTCCTGAATTGACCCTTTTTATTGATTTTTTTTGCTGTTTTTTAGCCTATAACTAACTC
Source organism: Ophioderma brevispina (assembly GCA_023653785.1). NCBI lineage: Eukaryota > Metazoa > Echinodermata > Ophiuroidea > Amphilepidida > Ophiodermatidae > Ophioderma > Ophioderma brevispina. The sequence goes on along the minus strand of JAMKCH010049448.1, from coordinate 10,551 downwards.
TGGAAACGGTTAAGGCTGTACATCTTAACAACTATACCTTTTCTGAATCCTTTATGGTTAGACACATACATGGTGTGCTTTTTCAAACATGATTGATCAATTTACAAATTTACCCCTGTCAAACTTTTGTTTTGGCCCCCTCTCTTAAGCACCACTTGCGGTAAATTAAGAATCGCGTTTCAGGGGTCCTGTCAGCTGTCATCATAATTTAATAAATCACTCAAACCTTTTGTCTTGATTGTGTTACAAATGTGTGCTTACTCTCCCCCCCCGGGTTATACCGGGGTGAGTCATTTGCCCCAGTCCTTGGTCTGTTTGTTGTTGAGTATTGATTAATTTTATCCATATTTCTTCCGGATAAATTAAAAATATCGTACCTTTGTGTTGTTTTTAAGCTTGACATTTTAGATCAACAAGAAGGGAATTGATTCAACAGGTCGAGTCAAAATTCGGCAGCCTCCCTTGGCGGCCCTTGCCTTTGATTGATCGCACTGCATTTTCCGTTTCCAAAGAGGTACGGGGGGGGGGACAAGGCTATGATGTTTCGAGCTACACTTGGCTACACGATTAATTATTTGTCATGCTAAAACTATTTTTTTTTGTTTTGTTTTTTCACTTTTAGTCACAATTTCCCGGCTTAATGAAATGGCAATGTCCACTGTAGCTGCCCGCTGTACTAGATACTATAAAAAACCAGGTCCTGAAATCTCATCTGTTCGCTTGTGTGGGGGTTGTGCGATTTTGCCCGATATATGGCCCTGGACCATATGGTCCAGGACCATTTTGAAATATGGTCCTGGAGCATAAATAATTATCTGGGGACATATTTCCTAATCAAACAGCTTCCAGGAGCATATTTTCTATATGCTTCTGGAGGCATGTGCATTTAAATATGCTCCAGGAGCATATTGCCCTAATTCTCATGGAGCATAAAATAATCTGGAAAAAATATTCTATCAAGTCACATATCTGCTCCTGAGTATATTTGCATATGCCCATGGGCATGTGCATTCAAATTTCAATGCTCCAGGACCATATGGTTCCAGGACCATATTATTGGGCCATTTCAGCTCATTAACATCATTATTATTTGAAAAAACAATAAAATACAAAGGCCTTCAAATTGAAGCATATCAGGAAAGCTGTATGTATGCCACTTGGTTTCCATTGAATGATCTTATTCATAGCATGGTTAGAGCTTTTTTAATTCCTGTCAATTTCCTATACATATCACCTTAACTTCATTCTTTTAGAAAGAATTAGTTAAATGAGGCAAAATTGCAACAGCTTCCGCTGGACCCAGTAAAACATTTCCAATAACAACCCCGGAACCCCATTAAAGCATTTCCAATTAAAAAATTGATCTCAAGTAGTTAATGTTTTCTTCATATAAGAAATTATGCTTATGGCCCCTTGCAACTAATAGATACTAGTTAAAGCCAGAATGAAAATAGTTTTAAATTAACAGGAGGCATCTGGGCCAAGTGTAAAAAGTTATGCTAATCATAAGCTTAATTCATATGCGTGTAAAATAGAGTGTAATAGTTACCCAATCTTGGCGTAAAAATGTGTTTCCGATTGCTACTTTTGATTGTATACCCTCAACCCTATTGCCCCTACATCCCGTTTAAGCTACCAAACCGGGCTAATCGAGAATTTTAATGTCTCGATTGGGGTGGGTTCACATAGGGTAGGTCACAGTGACCCGGGTCACAACATGGCCATACCGCTGAAAAAAAGGGTATTCTCTATGAAAACGTTTAGATTTTCAAAAACTTAGGTTATGTCGATTTTTTTTTTCGCAAAAAGTTTATCATTTGATTAAAAGCTGAGTTTAACGATGAGTAAATGATTGACTGTTTGAAACCCATGTTTCTCAAAAACATTTCATCAAACGCAGTTTTTCAATTTAAAAAACCTCAGTTTAAAACAAGGTTTACGTAAAGATATCTCATTTAAAGCTTATAGCAAATATAAATGTCAAAAAACTCGCACTAACTCAAAAAACGCAATTTAGATACCTGTCATTCTCAGTTCCAAAATGATCATTGGCAAACTTCAGAATTATAATAACATTGAAGACAGTAGGGTTGTATGAATGACAAACTTTTAAGTAATATTTCTAGCTTTTCTCGATGAAACTAAGTTTTCAATAAAATAAAAAAAAAACAAGTTTTACACCAAAATAAAATGTTCAGTGTAAACAAAAGCTGTCAGTTAGAAGTCTGTCTCAGAGATTTCTGAATATAATAGTTTAATATATATATGAATTAAAATATTGCAACTTGACTAAAGATCGGCACCTAGAATGCTGCAATCAAGTTTGAGAGAATCGCGATTTTTTCGTTTGATGCAGTAAACATTTATGTGTATATAACAGTGCCATAGGGTTGAGGATAACAAATTGCGGATCCGAAATTTTAAACACAGATTGACATTTTCTAGCGAAGGACTTCGATTGAGATTAGCTATTTCACACAGTGATTAGTATATGGACAAGCATTATGTAATCAAAAAAAAACACAATTTATTTAAAAATGAGGCGCCCTCATCAGGAAATCTCTGAGTCGCTTTAAAAATACTACGAATTTCGCGAAAAAACTCATTTTAAAAATTAATTAGACCAAAAAAAAGTGTAACGAAAGTATAAGGAGTCAGCTTACCAACGGCATATCATATACCTATACTGTGCCAGTAGAGAGACCGCACCCATAGAACAGTGGCGCGACCGGGGTGAGGGGCCTGAGGAATCTTTGCCCCCAAAAATTAGTGATTTTTCTGCACATGTTGCACTGTCCAATACATCTAAACAACATAGGCTATACTTTTTACTATAACTACCAATTGATGTAAGGCTAATTGGCGGATTTTAGGGCGCATAAGGTACCGGACACATTGTAGATGTATAAAAATATAGAAATGACATTGTATATGGCACGCACTGGGGAAGGTACATTACCGTTGCCACATCTGTAAGAATATTCTTTTTTTAGTTTTTGGTTTTGGTGTGCTGCGCGTAGCGAGCGGAAACTTTGGCGCCGCCTGATGCTTGCCCCCTGAAAATGTATGTCCCCCTGTCCCCCCCCCCCCCCCCCCGAACAAAAGTCTGGTTACTGACGCGCCACTGCCACTGAACCGTGGTATTCCACACACACAGACACACAAAAACATGTAATGTTTGTCTTGACATTCTGTTTAAACTTCAATCTGACAGGAGTTGCGCTTAACATACTCGAAAACAAGACAATTACCTGGACAATAGCTGTAACTGATCCCTCAAGGCTGTGTTTGTGATACAATTATCCTATTTACCATAACGGGAGATTTAGTATCGCCACCACTTCAACATGCAGTTTAATTCGTTTGAGGCTGCCGATCATTTTGGTGTGGCACAATCTACAAAATGATTTACCTTTAATTGGAGAATGCCAACTCAAATAGCTTTTTAAAACATAACTGGAGAGCTGCAATATTTGTTGTTGGTCTGTCCATTGGTCTGTCCACCTTGTGTAATGCAAAGAGATGACCTCATTACCTTGTAAACAACCACAAAATGGGGATGTAGGGTATTGTGGGGTAAGTGGGACACTTAAGTCTAAATTGGTTCGAAACAAAGTCATGGTAGGTTTTCCTGAAAAACATTTACTTTTAATATCAACTGTGGTCTGAAGGCATATTGTTTAATTAACTACTACTACTTTGTTTATAGTGTACCCCAGCATATTATTAGAAAACGTGCTAATTAAACTGTCCCTTTTATCCCCTCTATATTCCCATATTGGGGTAATTGGGACAACGCACTTTGGGTAATTTATGCAATATGGATTAGGATATCACGAAAAGAATATATATTCCTGCTGCTAATAATTGAAGTGTTCTTCAGAATACTTTATACGACATAACAATAACAATAGATATTATTTTATACCCTAGCGACTACCCATTCATCTCGACAAAGCCAGGCACTCGATGTTCTTCATGTGCATAGACCGAAGCCGTTGTGATCTATATCTCTTTGGCGCGGGTCGATTCAGCGACTAGGGAAAAGCTGTCCACAAAACTTTGTAATTTGACCGGATGTTGTGACCCCTGACTTTAGGGGTTTTTGGAAAGTGGCACAGTACCTTCAATTTCCATCTTTTTTTGGCAAGTTTTGTTGTCACCAAATAGTCCTGTCATTCCTTGTGGAGCTACTACTGTAGAAAATAAGCTTGCATTGTTTTTTGAGTGATTTTGTGACCGCGTAGTGGTTAAAAATCTTGTGAAAATATATGAAAATGTTTCCGATCACTTCCGACTCTTGAGAAACAGTGTTATGAAAGTTCAATGTACCTTGTAACACAGTATAACTTCTGAAATGGTGCCCAAGCGCGCCATACGTGGAATTCTACGTCGAAAAACCCACCAATTGTAATATTTTAACTTCCGTTTATTTGAATTTCTTTACCGTTTGTGGCTGTTTGATAGCCGTACCAGGTCCGACCTGATTCCCATGTCGGTTTTCAATCTGAATTATGAGTGGAATAAGTCATAATTTATACCTAATTAATGTATAAATTACAGATCAATTACCCTCCGTCCTTCCGAGGGGGGGGGGGGGGGGGTTGTTACCGAGGGTACCCGCACCATGCTCTCTTCTTCGGTATTCCTTTCTGCCCTACTAAACCCCCCTTTCCGGTGTCAAATGAGTTAATGTTAATTGCCAATTGGACATTTATGTTCCGTTTCATGCCCCCCAAAATTCAAAAAAACACTACCGGGGGTATAGCAAAGGTAAAGGGTGATACCAAGTGGTGGATAGGGTGTGGCAACCCCCCCCATTTCGGGAGGGAAATCCACCCCACTCGACGTCCAGTAATATCACGCAATTGGTTTTGTTTCAATAGATATCATGTGTTCCTTTTCCTTTGATCCCAAATGAGTACCAACCATACTAACATTATTTCATATTGACGATCCATAACGGTCTCTACATGTGAAAATGTTTAAGTGCTACGATATTAATTTATTTGCCACTCATTTGGCAAAATACTATCAATGTTTACTTCTTCCTATATGCAGTATTTTCATATTTTATTACCTTATGACGTCATAGTGACGTCATCAAAATCCGATTCATCTCTAACGTTGGAATTAGCATGTTTAGTGTGAGTATCCTTAAGTTCTAGTTACTCTTTTATTTACTAACTACACAAAAATATATATTTCGAAATCTCTGAATCTTCTACTTTGCAACCTGTTAATAAAAAAGGTCGAAACCTAGACACAAACTCTACCCAAGCCGTAATCAGCAGGCGTAGGGGGGCAAGACGCCCCCCCAATCTAAAAGCCCCCCCCCCCCCACAAAAAAAATGAAAAGGGCTAAAAAAAGGCAGGACAATATGTTTTAGGTGTGTTTTGGTCGAAAAAAGTTAAAATTTCGGAAAAGTATCACTCTTGCCAAATTCGCCCCCCGCGAATATGAGGGTAAAAAGTCACCCACCAAACAAATCCTGGTGACCGGTGGGCCTACCTGACTTAACCATTTTTAATTCATTATAACGAGGACCAATGTATTGGTGTACTATTTGACTTCATTTCCAAATTTACCTTTTGCTAACCACCCCCCCCCCCATTTTTACATGTTCCCCAACATTCCCAGCGGTTGCACCAACAATTGTTTTTTTTTGTGATCTCAGCACTCTTCACAAACTATAGAAACATCTTCAAAAACCTTCTCCCCAAAAGCAGTAGGATCACATTTTCTAAAAGTAGTTGTATTGCAATACAGTTTCAGCATTTTAATACATATGTTGTCGTAGGAGTAGAAGATTTTCTACAGTTTTCTTGGCGAGGGGTGACTGGAATTTGCCAAACTTGGTAAAAAAATCCTTCCCAGTATGCCAGAAGAGGCTTTCCATATCCTGCTGAGAGGGGGCAATTGATCGCAATGTATCATTAAGCCGGCCTGGGGTATGGGGAATGTGGATCGTTGTAGGATCATAACAAAAGCGGCAACGTGATAGGATTTTTGAAAACCTCTACTGTGTGTTGTTTTGTTACTCCTCTCATTAGGTCCCATGGTGGACACACCAGTCATGTTGCCAAATTCTATTCTTGATTGAGGGAATTATGAAGTTTGTGTCCCACTTACCCCAGTGTCCTACTTACCCCACTTTACCGCTTATAGGGATGGAACCCTCACAAACAAACCATAATCTTACAACTGCAATGCGAAATTGATCGATTCAGGTGATTGAGTAAGAAGGGCCAATTGATGGGCCGGATTGTTTTAAGTCGTGACGTTAATTTGTATTTTCACGCAGAGGTCAGTGGCAACAGCAATGGTGTATATCATTCTCGCGTCAGTTCGTGTAGCAGCTTAACGCTACGGAAAGCCATGATGCACTTTGTGCACTCAACCATTACAACACATAGGGCCTTTTATACCAATCCAAGGTTAGCGTCTTTAAATAACCAACGATGTTACTTGTGTTTAAAGTTTCCGTTTAAGTAAGCCAATGGTTACAAATATTTTTAAAGCATTTTGCTTTTAAACGCATTTTAAATTACTTGGCGTTTGAGGCTAAAATTACGTATGTAGCTTAAACCAAGTTTGCTGGGAAAAAAAAAAATACGGGCCCTATGATCTCCATTAGAGCCCAAGGTGTTAACTGTCCATATGGATTGGTTCCGGGTCCTGCAACTTGGCCGGCAACGAAATGGCTGATTAGCTGGCTAAGGAAAGTCTTAGCAGTGGAATAATTGTTTGAGCGTCCCAGTTAATAAACTTCATTAAGATTTTCTGGGGCAAGGATCCCAGTTTTGATGGGGCGGGGAATATTCCAGCAACGATATGATAGGTCCCCACCATGTAGCATTACACTGAAAAAAAAAATATTGTAAATTAAGGAAAATCCGCCAGCAATTCTGCCACAAATACCGTAAAAATTACAGTATACTGTAAAAATTAATTTAATCAAAAGATATAAAAAACATATCTATTTGGTTAATTATTATAGAGATTGTAAGTGTGTGGAGAATAAAAAAGCACTGACGAACACCCTAACTTTGTAGGCTAAACAATTTTTTACAGTGCATTTACGTAAATACTTGGTTGTAAAAATATATATGACATCCAAACTACAATATACAGTAAAGTTGAATGAAAACATGTAAAAGCTGTAATTTTACGGGATTTGTGGGCGAATTTGCTGCTAGTATGTTCCGTAAAATTTACAGTTATTCCTAAGTGTGTATAATAATGTTGATGCTCATTATTATTCTAATAAGGCTCCACTGTTAAATGAGTCATTATAGCCTGGAAATTGACATAAAAGTAAGATTTGCCTTGTATTCCAAAATACAGTCAAATACTGACCGGAACATTATCCGGTACAATCAGGTTAATGAGCATCACGTGTTACCAGAAATCTCCCGGATAAATCTAGGCAAAATTTGGGCCATTATAATCCATTAACATCATCGCCCGTCCGTGATATGGTACCAATCTACCATTTTTAAAAGTCGCCGAGAATTATTAGTTTTGGGTTTTCGGAATTATGTTGGATTTCCAGAAATTCGGCCGGAGATAAATATATATTCATCCGTGTAGTTGCGATCGGTCCCCTCACAAGGAAGAAAATAGACAACAGCAATATGGTTAAAACAGAGTTGCGATCAGTAGTTTTAAGGCCCTGGAACACTCGATTTTCCGGGTTTACGTCACCCGCTCGCGTAGTAATTTCACCGCGTTTGGTGTCAAGACATCCTGAAAAAATTCATTATTTATTTAATTGATTTTCCTGTCATTTTAATGATTTAAGGCGTTTAAAAAGTCTAAACGGGGACGAAATACGGACAACTCAGGTTGGTACTCCCAACATATTTCCGTACCGAGTTCGAAAAAGCGGTAATCCGGTCGTCAGAATTTACCAAAACTAGCATCGGACGACCCATTTTAACCTGCTGGAAATTCCGGGCTAAGACCACAGTTCTGACATTCAAAAACCACTTGAGTTTCAATCAAACGTTGACCACCAAATACCTTACTCTATATAAGTAAGGTCATTTAGAAATTGCTTTTGAAAAATGCTTTTCCCCGGAACAGCACTGTTTCACCGATATTTTATAAAAGTCGGAGTGGTCGGGCGGTAAACAACAAAGACTTGAAAAACATCAACAGGGTTGTCTTTTCAAGTAGTGCAAGTAAATTAAATAAATCAATAAATAAATAAAGGTAAATAATATAAATTGCGATCAAAGTTTCAAACGTTTTTAGAGTTAGGGAAATATGGAGAGATGGGTGGGGTGGGGTGGGGGTGGGGTTTTTGGTGGATTTCTGGATGTTCCCTGTGTTTGGCGACTTTGTGTTTCAATAGTTTATGAGCATTCTACACTCAAAATCGGCTTATTTGGTAGTTAAAATAACAAATAGTTCAAAATAACCATTTTTTCACCAAAAAGTGGACACTGGATGGTTCCCCAGATGGTTTTCGGGCGAGGGTTCGGGGTCTTTTTTTTGGATCATTGTGTATCCAGGTTGTGACCTTTGCCTGGACCCCAAATCAGCTATTTGGTTTAAAAATGATCGAAAATAATATTTTTTTTAACAAAGAAAAAAGGACCCTTTGGATGATTCCCGATGGTTTCTTGCCAGTTTCAGGAGGTTTTGGTTCCTTGTATTTTAATGGCTATTTAGCATGTCCGAACCCCGAATGGCTATGTTGTTCCAAAATGATCAAAATAATATTTTGAAATAAAGTGGACACTTTGGATTTGTTCCCAGATTGTTTCTGGGTGGGTTCCCAGTGTTTTCGTCTCATTTGTGTATCAATGGTAGTTGAGCAATTGTGTGGAATAGAAAATTGGCGATTTGGTTCAAGATGGTAAAAATAATGATTTTAAGAAAAGTGGATACTTTGGATGAGTCTCAAATGGTACTGGATTGGTTTCTGTGTTTTTGGCTCTTTGGTTCAATTGCTGTGTTGAGCAATTGTGTTGAATACAAAACTGGTTTTGGTCGTCTTGAATTTGGTAATTGACTTGATGCAACCTGGCGCGTAAGAAATTTAAACGGTTAAGTAAATACGAAGATGACAAAAATAAAAAGCTGGCTTGTACAAAATATAAAATTTCTTGTCGTAATCGTTATCTGTATTTGATACACTCTTCGTAACATAAAATACTTTGTTGTAATTATACATATTGAAAATTAACTAACAAAACACATATTTTGTGTGGTTCCAAGTTTGACATGCAATTGCATGCCAAAACTGGTACACGAGTTCATCAGGCCAATCTCACAAAAATCAATATTGCCAACCAATAACGTTGAAACTCTGTTAGTTCATGGATTATGGGAAACTTTAAAGGTATGCATGAGAGACTTGTAGTCAAAATTGAGATGTACAAAAGCAGTAAGTAACAGTCAGATGTGGATTTGGGTTTTTTTTTTAAAATTAGGTTAAAAACGCGTGTTTTTTTGTTTTTAAAATTGTTCAAAATAATGAATAATGAAAAAGTTGCCCATTATTTGCGCTGAAAAAAATGTACGCTAAACCGGGAAATCAAGTTTCAAGGGCCTAACCTGAATCCCAGAGACGTTTTCAGTAATTGTTGATCTTGTATCTAGGAGAAGTGGGTGTCAAAATTGTGTATCCTTGACACAGAAGACCGATCCCACCCTGAACTTTTTTTAACGTCATTAGGCCTACTGTTTCCAACCCAATTATAGCCTTCTTTATAGAAGGAATCGTTGTCTTTAAGAAATGTTTCTGCATGCCGAAAAAAACCACTTAGGTTATTTGAGTCAATAAAAAACGATTGAATATCATAAATTCTACTCTTAACAACCAACGCACGTGTTAAATGCAATTTTGCTTTTATTACACGTAGTGTGGATTACTTCTCTTTCTACCACGCCTCACATATTTATGAGGTCTTTTAGCATGTGAGTAGTGTCGTTGGATAGAAGATAATATTGGTATTACAAGAACCTTTGGCAAAACTATTATTCATATTATCATTTTATGTAAAACATCAATATCATTACAACAAAAATCATTTAAAACACTGAACTTATTTTTTTCCAAAGTCCACATGCCGCCATAGACCTAGAACAAGCAATATTAGCACATTTTGTAAGAGCGCCCCCAAATTTTCAAAATTTGATATTTTTGCCACAGTACTGGTATTGTCTAGGAAACTAACCTGCGAACGAGAAGAGAATGCTGAAAAATGCGTATTTATCACAAATAAGCCGATTTTGTTATTAGAATTGGGGCATTCCAAGATTGGACTTAACGGCAGAGCTGGAAATGCTACGTTTAGCCGTCCATGATGAAATAGTGCCACTCGAGAAAATATCCTCTAAATTGACGTGCGCTGAACTATTAAAACACAACAACTTAAGGATGAGCGTTAGACACGGAATGCGCTATTTCCGGCTATTCAATTGGATAGGCCGTTTCCAGCAGCGGTTGAATTATTATCGGGGATCCCCGATAATAATTATTAGTACAAAATTCCTTCGTTTGTGACACATAGACATTTCGAGCTTAACCATTTCAA
>JAMKCH010049447.1:0-10710 GCA_023653785.1 Ophioderma brevispina | reverse complement strand
TAGTTTAGTGCTTTCCAAATCCATCTATAATTATATAATAGTAAATCTGTTTGTATCTCTGCCTGTCTATCTGTTTGTCTGCCCTTTTGCGTGTATGAGGCAGCAGATGAATGTGTTGTAACCGTTGGAGCCAACTCACTGCTGATTGGTTGGGGTGTGAGAGAGATCTGTATCCGCCGGCGGACGAAAGGTAGGGCACTCATTGAGAATGTGATCCGGTCTGTGTGGAGAACCAAATTGGCAGGCTGGCGATGGCCGCAGTCCCATCGGTGGTGCAGATTGCTATTGAAGCGACGGGAATACCTGTGGTATACGGTTTTGTAAGCGTGACCCATTCCTTGCGTGGGTATGCACGCTCCACGTATCAAATCATGGCGAGTTAGTTTTCCAGCGCATGTCGAATTTCACGACGCTGTGTTGTATCGAGTTTTCCTCGCCATATGTAGAGTGGCAGCGTTATATATGTCGAGTTTACAGCTCTAGGTCTAGTTTCCCTTTATACATCGAGTTTTGTTCTCTATATGGTGAGTTTGACACAATCATGTCCGTTTTAAGCGCTCCCACGTATCAAAATACATGGCGAGGTTTTCCCGCGCAGGTCGGTTTCACGCGCGTTTGTGTATCGGTTTTACTCGCCATATGATCGACGTGTGCAGCGTTATATGTCGAGTTTCAGCGCATATATGTCCGTTTGCCTCTATACTCGAGTTTTTGTATATAATGGTTGAGTTTGACATAAATCATGTCCAGTTTCAAATCTCACACTCGGTTTTTTCTCAACCATGAGGAAACTCGACAGATTTTGTATGTGTGTATGTTGTAAAAAAAAAATCATATCGAGTTTGCTCATGTTGAAGAAAAAAATCATGTCGAGTTTGCTCATGTTGAGAAAAAAAAATCATGTCGAGTTTGCTCATGTTGAGAAAAAAATCATGTCGACATTTGCTTGAGAAAAAATCATGTCCAGTTTGTGTGCACATGTTGAGAAAAATCGAGTGTTGAGGATTTGAACAACTGGACAAATTTATGTCAATCACATAAAAGCGGCCATGATTTATTCTGGCATGATTTTATTTGGACATGATTTATGAAACTCGGCACATAGAGTTCAAACTGGATAGGCGCGCTGTAAACTCTGACTATAGACGGGGTAAACTCATAATACAGCGCATGATGAAATCGCCATGATTTGATACGTGGAGGTGCCATACTGCCAGGTTCTTGTTCTTATTAGCTGTAATTGAGAGTGATGTGTGTGGTCTTGAAATGTATAGCCAGGCAGTATTCCATGGTCTGTAAGATGTTGAATGGGAGCTGGAGAGTTTGGCAACGTGTCGGCAGAAAGGTCGGCGAGAGCGCAGTTCTGTCTGCCGAGTTGTGTGATTCTTTGACATGTTATGCAGCAGGTGCTTGTTGTCCAGCAGGCCCTTATTCACTAGTTGTGCGAGTGGTGCTCCATCCGAAGTGCTGCAGGTGCCAATGCATGAAAGCACTGGTAGACATTCAGATGTCGGCCCTCATTCTGAGGTCACAAGTTCGGTTCCGCCTTGAAATTTGGCGGGGGTGTAACTTGGAGCTGAGCCAGAACAAGTTTCTGGGGGGGGGGGGGGTGTGCTACTGCTCGCGAAAAGTAATCGTGAAGCCCGGGTAATTACCTCCTAGTGTGCTCTATTGCCTCCTCTCCTTAAAATAATTCGTTTTGAATTAATCTTTTATAATAGCAAAGGTACAACAAACATTTTGTTTATTCCTAATTCAATATTAGAACCAACTCAAATCAGGGACCTTTTTAGCCAAAAAGACGTATCTTCTATTACTTCATAAATCATACATTCTTTTAATTGCCTTGGATGTTCATTGTCCTATTATTACTACATTTGTAAAATAAAACATTTGAGGAAATAAAAACAAAACACAATCTTCTTGCTACAGCTTTGTTTATAGCGATTATGTATAATCAAAAGAAATAATTCGGTAAAGCCTTTTTAGGGTACGTCCCTTTTTCCGTGGGAGATTCAGCGGTAAGAGAACTTAGCAAAAACACTGTCAGAATAAAGTATATGTTTAGAAACTAAATATAAGATAGTACACCCTTTGCCATTTTGCTGAACTATCTGTCATTTGGAATGATTTCCATCACTTTTACAGTTCAGTCAACATTTGGCTTCTAATGTCATCTATTAAACGCTTGCAGTTTGAAGCTTTTTAAACTGTATATCATAACTGGGTATTTTTAATGCATGATTATGCCTGTGAAAACATCGAAACAGCTATAACATTTCCGTTTCCAGACGCCCATTCCTTCATGTGGTTACCAGCAGTAACCCGATGTCGTATTAGAGTACGGGCGAAAAAGGAGGACTAAACCGACCGATCCTATTCGTTGCACCGACTCTAAACTCTTTTTTTCCTATTTTTTACCCTTCGAATAAATAAAACTCACCAATAGCAAGTCCCAATGCGAAGGTATACGGCCTGGTCTAAAAAAAATGTACAATCGAAACCGCTTTTTTTCAATATTAAATCTTAAGATAAGTCAGTCGCGTGTACATCACATTAAGAAAAAAGACCAGGCTTCCAGTACTGTTTGTTTTACATCTCATTTTGCCTGGTTTCGAGTATTTGAAATCCTTTCATAAATAAATTTTAAAAGATGCCTAAAACAGTTATTTTTATAGTGGAAATTATCTCGGTACGTTCTGGCTTGAAAAGGTCCCAGGAAAGTGCAAATAGAATCAATGTGGTTTGTGTCAATTAAGTTTACAAGGAGGGACCAGAAGCATTCAATATTTGGATTTGTGGATGACATCATTTGTGGTAGCTATTGATTTATCAAAGAGTATAGCAAATTCCAGGTGACTGGTGTGACTCTATTCATGACACTGACTGATATCAATAGTTTAACAAATGATGTCACTGGTATGGGGGTGTGAATTCTTTTTCTGGCCCTGTTTATTGCAATGGGATTTCCCCACAAGATCTGAGTAATTTATCATCTCCTTTCCGGGACCTTTAAGATAAGTGTCTAACATTCGACATGCTGTTGTTTATTAGAAGAAAATCATGACCGTACAGCACCTTGAGGAGGGTTGTTATGGTCTTGAAGTATCATGAAAAGCAAAGTCCTTCCGACACCTTGATACTTTTTGCTTCCAAATTCATTTGTTTATTGATTGTGAAAAACTCCAACAATCAGTTAATCTACAAAGAGATTGCAATATTTTAAACCATTTTTTATGGCATTTTGAAGTGTTTGTCGTGGTTGCAATTATATTCATGTCTGGCTGATTTTAACGGATACCAATTTTGTAATAATTCAAAGCTCCATTTATTGACGCATAATAAATATTTGCATTTTTGTTTATTATTTATGAAAAGAAAATAGTTATCATTTGCAATTTATAATGTTGACTATTAAAGCCCTTGTGTCGACCATACATTCCCTTTTGTGTACTTTACATCGTGTTTTGTTTCTTTTACTATTTTAAACCGAAATAGTGAAAAAACCACTCTAAAATAGTGAAATCTCCTCCAAAGAAGAGCCCACTGAGTGCGCATCTTTTAGAGGAGATGCACTCAAAATAAAGAGTGAACAAAATACTCTAAGGAAGAGTGAACTGATAACTTCTTTGTAGATGATAGTCATCTTTAGAGTTTAGAAATTCTTATATGATTGTGTTTGTTTGGGGTGAGTATATTGTATGGTGTAGGTTCATAATTCATTAGCAAATCTGCATGAATAAATATTGTGGCGCATCATTGGCATGATTCAGTAGACATTCATGATTGTGGTAGCATGACGTGTATGATCATGGCATGGATGCCCGTGACATGGCATGAGTGTGCGTTTCGTACATTTGTAAGCCTAGCCTGGCGCGACCGGGCGCACTACGTATGTTACGGTGATAACACAGTAAATAACATTTAATCGCCTTCTCCACACTTTGTCCTTTAATTCTATGAAGAAGACCCGTGCCGACACCTACAATATCTCACACCGTGAAGATACTATGATTTCGTCACACTAATTTCAACTTCGTTTCAAAAACCGTTGCTGACGGTCTCACTTAACTCGTCGCCCTTTGTTCGAAAATATCACGCGATTTGCGGCGTTTTCGGGGGGGGGATTGGCTATTAGTCACTCCGAAAAAGAAGTGGGCATTTTCTCACTCTTTTAGAGCTAAAATTCGGTCGATAAGAGTTCAAAGTGGGCTTCACTTTCACTCCGAAGGAATAGTGGCATTTTTGAGCCACTCGGTACAGAGTGCGGTGGCTACCGCGAGTTAAGGTGCCAGGTTGCATTTTCTCGCTCTTTTAGAGCTAAAAGCCACTCGATTAGCGTTAATTAAATTACGTCGAAATTCAGAGTGATTTTTCACTCTTTCAAATTTAAGAGAGTACCCAAGTTTGAATCCTTTGTGAGCTTCAAGACAGCCATGGTATAGGACCCGAAACAACTCTGCCCATGCATAAAAATTGGCACAAAATCGATTTTGTGATCGCACTTTTGGTAGTTTCCGTAACCTGACCAATCTGACACACTTATGAATTGGAAAACGCTTACCGGAATAAAGCACAGGTTTATCCGTAAGGTTTCCGAATTTATAGTGTTGTCAGAAATAAAAATTCTTTAAAAAGGAATTGCCGTTCAATCGTAATGACTCAGGTTTTGTGCAGGTATACGGCAGTCACATGAACATCAGATTATTAAAACCTTTCACCAACATACTAGATTAAATAAAATCAAAAATCTATGGCATTTAAAGGCACAAATTGCTACCAAAACATCAAAATGTTCAGAATTTGCACCATTGAAAGCGACAAATTCCAATGGAGGAGAAAAATCACTCATTTCTCCGATCCAAATCACAAAATTACACTTTAAAAGCACTATTAGCAGAAGAAAAAAACTCTATCACTGCTGAATAGCGATGTTTTCTTTTAATTAAATTTTTAAATACAACTGATAAATTTTACTTTTTTAAAAATGTTGAAAATTTCCTCACCAAATTCCCATAGGCTAACGTTATGGAACCAGGATTGATGATGTACTAATGATGGCAAGTCGGGGGGATGAGGGTGCGGATCACAAGCGCTCCATTTAAATTTGAAATTTGGTCTCCGTTCGCATATTGCTAAATAATACCGGACACAGTGACACAAAGCCACCATTTTCGATTCGTCTCCAAGTTTTACACGTTGCCACAGTGACCTTGGTGACTGAACGCGAAATTACAATCACTAGCGGTTTTTTTTTTTTCATTTGGTCGGGCTGACTTCCTGGACCGCGTTTTTGCCCCCTCGAACCACAATGCTGCCTACAGATGTAAGGCTACGTGCCTGGGCTGCACTGATTCAAACAATATAAATTGTAATGAGATAATAATATAGGTCTAAGTAAATATAGGCCTACTACTTTGTCGCGGCAGGGGCCATACGCGGAATACTTTTGCGGAGGAGGGGGGGGGGCGGGACTCGAAACAGTGGACTTTGGTATAATTGAATCAACCCCCGGTCCTTTGTGCAATCTAATCACCCGTAAAATGGGCTTCTTGTTCAAAAATTTGATCTCAATTTTGGACCTCTTCATCACAAATCAAGGCATAAGTGGACCTTTTCGGCCCTTTGTGGAATTTCCCCGCGTACTCTCTTATAAGCAAAGATTGAAAAATCAAATCAAAAGAGGTTGAGTTGAGGGAAACGTCTAAAATCGATTGAAAATTCAATGGGAATTTGGTTTGAATTTCCGCTCTTTAAGAGCTTTTCAGACTGATTTCTCAATCTTAATTAGGACATTTCCCTCACCTCAATCTTTCCATTTAAGAGAGTAGGGTCTGGTTTCGCAGGTCATGTGCAAAAATCAGAACTGGCCTAATGCCTTAAAATTACAACTTTGAGGCGATTTATTTTTTACCACTGCTGTGTTTTTATCTATTGGATTTTAGCATGATATTTTTAGTAATTAGGCCAAATGAAACAACCCTTTTTCACAATAGGCCTCCATAGATGATTCCGGGGCTGATTATGGCGAGGATAAAGAGGAACCGATCGTTCATGTTTAGAGTATCCGCGCCATCCGGATTTTCGAGGCCCCGATGGGAAAGAAAATACGATCCTGTTTAATTTCTTTGGGTTATTTTTACAGATTTTGCGGTCAATGCACTGTGGATATGCATGTGGTGTGTGTGTGTTGTGTGTGATTAAGTAACTACATTATTACTAATTGCGCAATTTTATACACCGCATTTCACGGTGCATGTCCCACCCTTAATTGTAAAACATTAGAGTAACAATTTGCAAGAACCTGATATAAAATGCTTAAAAAATACAACATAAGATGATTTATTATTATGTAGGTTTTTGCCGTTGGGGTCTTTTATTGTTTTTTTAAAATATTTGGAGTTAAAAGGACCAAATGAAGCTCGGCCTCAATACACGCTACATGATCTGCTAATGACAGGTAAGATTACGTACACTCTCTCAGTTTAACATCTTTATGTCATTTTATGTCAGACTTTTGGTCCTACAATATAGATCCCTCCATACTTGTGTGGCATCACTTGACTTCAGGGGTTTGTATTTTAGCAAAGGACTTTTATGTCACAATTGACACCAAGAAATTGAATTTGCGTTTTTAAATAACAGTTAATGCTGTTAAGTGTTTGGCCGATGTTTGCTGTAGTAATTAGTTTATACCAGTACCACAAGGTTCGGACTAGAATGGTTGGTACCATGCCGATCATAGCGTTTTGCAGATAGTGAGAAACGATGGTTCTAAAGTTGCAAAAGCGTTAGAGGGCACCAGCGACTATCAGCGAGGTCAAACTTACCAGAGCACGAATAAAATTGTCTCAACGAAAGGTAACGATTAATGTGGGCCTTAGCCTAAGTTGTATCACGCCCTCTATTAACTAGTCAAGTGGCTTAATACGCCGTAGCGAAGGTGAAAACAAACCTATACGGATTTGTACAGTGTTTGCATGCAAAAATAGTGTGTGTTTTATGATTTGTAAACACACTCTTTAACTCTTTGGAAATCTGGACAAGAACCTAACAATGCAATTCGCGACTTTATCGTACCTGGACGGACTATAATACAAAAGCTTTTTCGTCTAAAACTAATCACACAGTTCCTAAATTTAACATCTAGAAAGGCACCCATGTATTTGTTTGTCCATGCAATTTATGAGATATTACTTCTGGTTAAAAAAACCCATAAGCAAAGCACGGTCTCCGACCGTGCGAAAAGTGTGTCAGATGGGTTCAGTTACGGAAACTTCCCTTAGGGAGCAGACGTGGATTTTTTCGGGCCAACTCTGTTGTCACAGAAAGTTGTATACCAAAATGTTCCTTGAGTCTGAAAAATACAATCTGGGTGGCCATTTTGCAGACATGGATATTAAAGTGACCTTCGAACCCAGAGGGAAAGGTAAACCCTCTTTTCATTTATTTCAGAAAAATTGACAAAATCAAAAACCTACTGAAATTGTGTAAGAAACACCTCTTTTATGAACTCTGACAATTGACACTTGTAACATTTCAGCGGTAAAATAAATTCAAAAATAATTTATACAATTGAAGATCAGGTTAAGGTTAAGCATAAAACCAACACCCCCACCGTATCCATAGATACCCAGACCCCCAATTTGCATCAAACCCAACATTTGTGACATGTAAAAAATTGACTTATGATTTGCAATTTTTACCAAAAAAAGTAATTTTTGCATGGGATTTTTTTTAAAAAAGGTTTTTAATGACATTAAAAGTGTATCAAGTTATTGAGATGGATGTTAGTATTAAAAAGTACATAACAGCATATTTCTGGACTACGGATTTGACCTATGACCCCTTGAACATTCACAGGCCAGCATTCAAAAGGACGATTTGAGTGATTTTGTACATTTTTGACAAAAAATGACCATTTTTTATCATTTTAACAAATTCTTCTATGAAAAAATGGTTTATTTACTACTCATTATGGTTTTACAACAAACACTTTATTGTTGGTGTAGTTGTAGATTCATCAGGTTGGCGATACATGGCACCACAATTTTTTAAACCTTAGTTTAAGCCAATTTTCAGTCAATGAGGCGAAAAAATGGTGCAAATGCCGTGCCATGGTAAAATGCCAAAACTTGAGAATTCTACAATTGGCATTAAATTAAAGTTCTTGTATATTTCAACAACCCAATCAGTTGTCAAGACATGTTTAAATGCAAAAAATGATCAAAAATTAGAAACAGTTGCAATTTTGGGCCAAAAATGGAGGAAAGGGAGAAAAGGAAACATGGACCAAATGTTTGTGCCTTTTCCGTCAGCAAGCAAGTTTGTAGACATCGTAAGTCAAAAACGTAGGTCACAGAGAAGTTTTGTGATTGACCGTTTAGTTCAAAAACATTCATCTGAATACACTGGTATACATTTCGGTTGATTAATCATTTCCTAAATATCCCGTGGAAAAATTATTCTGGGGGTGGAAAGGCCCAAAATATCAGTAAGGGAAAATATTTGACATTGCAGTCAAAGGGGTGTGGACAGGAAAAGGGGTGTGGGTGTGTGGTGCGGGTAAGGTGCTCAATCTTGCTTAAATAGTGGATATATTGCAGCTAATAATTCCTAGGTCTTTTGAACTTGAATTACACACGTGTTTGTTGTTATAATTCAAATAGGAGGTGTTTCTTAGTGTTTTTGAAGAAAAGAGTTGCCTTAAATTTCACATTTGGTGAAAAGAGGGTTTTGACCTTTGTCTTTCTGTGAGTCAAAGGTCCACTTAACATCCACATTTGCAAGGGGCTCACCCAGATTTTATTCCACAGACTTCAGGAACATTTTGGTATATGAATTGTTGTTGACAGCAGAGGGTGTCCCAAAAACCTTAAAATCAGGCTTTGCTCCCTAGGTATTAAATTATTATCTCATCTGAATGACAAAAGAAATTATATTGTCTTGCTTGAACGTCACATTATCGATCCATATCAATTTGGTTTTGGTGGATTACATCATATTACTAAAAAATACTTATCAGAAGTAACAGGACAAATAAAAGAATTTGGCCTCAAATTCAAACTCCACGGAGGGTGATGTAACCTATTCTGATTTTGCCTATTGTTATACAGAGTACGGAACAAATAAAATCATCCTGAAATATGGCCAACGTCCCGTTTAGTCATATGAGTATTGTATTTAGTTCCCCCTTAGGCCACTGTGGTTATAAATTATTTTAATTGTCCGGATCAGCACATTAAACAAGAATCGCCTATAATTTCAATAACAAAAAATGTTTGCTTTAAATCATTTGGGGTATTTGTTAATTTGAGGTTATAGGTGGTATAGGGTATGTCAAAAACTGTATCCTCGGGGCGTAATTTTTTGGTTTTATGTGTACATGGAAAAAAATGGCCTTGTCATAAAAATAGAGGGCGCCCTTCATAAATTTAAATGTCCCCTTAAAGCAACTACCCTTAAGCCTTGACTCATATACGAATATGATAAGAAATAGGATTTACGTCTTATTAGTCAATCAACGAAGAAAAGAGAAAGAAATTGATAAAAACATACTGCGATTTACAATACATGGATCTACGGGTTTCAATCACATTGTGGTAATGAATTCCGACAACTTCCGACGACAGGATGGGGGGGGCGGGGAAAAATTGGTCTGTTTCAAAAGTTCAGAATTCTGCAAGGTGCCATCAGACTGTCACGTTGCAGAGTATAAAGCTGGTGCGTTTGAAAACCAACAAGGACATTTAAAACCTAAATGCCATCATCGAATTTCTAATCACGCGATTATGTTCGGAGGACCGGAATGTTGAGTGTCAAAAAAAAAACCGGATCCACGTTTAGTAGAAACCATTTTTCATGCAGCATCACACATGTTTTTAGGATTCAAAATTCACACTCCATTAATAATTTACACTTCACACTTTTTTGGACACACGGGTAACCTTTGATGGAATTTGAAGCATTTAAAAAAAAATTTTTTTTATGGCCGTGGTCAGACGTGTAAAGACACTACAGTGATTCACCCGACAAGCTGAATCCCCATTCAATTACATGTTGTAAGTAAGTGTCCTAAGGACCCAGTAACGGACTAAAATATCGATTTTGTCCTTATTAGGTAGCTTTCTAACGTTTCACTTGCAGGGTAGTTAGGAGACTTTTACTTGTACAAAAATGCAAAAATTGATTTTTGAATGATTTTTTCGATTTTTTCTGATTCGCACATCACTTACAGTGCCTTTAAGTATTAATATAGCTTGAGTATTGATCAAGTCATACTCAGCATTTAATATCCGGATAAGAATAGGTTCTGACAAATGCTGATAGCTTCTCGCGATTTGGAGAGGGAAAATTTTGAAGCGGTCAGGAAAGTTGAATATTACAACAGATTGCCTTCTTTGAATACCAAGCTGTGCATCCAACAACTCATACAAGACCAAGACATATTCATTTTTATACATTCTACAATGCAACCTGTTAACTACTGTGTGTCGTCCGGGCCTTGCCCTGGTCCCTGGATATTAGTGGAGGGGGCCATGTTCTCCAGAGAGTGATTTTAATGAAGTTCATGTTAATTGTGGCAAACCACTTAGAAAAGTAATATTCTACTGGTTCTGACTATTCAGAAAAAACGATGTTGCATTTTTCTTTGACCTTTAGTGTTCCTTGACAAAAGTGTCAAAGGTCAAAGCGGTATACATCGCCAAA
>JAMKCH010049446.1:0-11159 GCA_023653785.1 Ophioderma brevispina | reverse complement strand
GGCAGTTTGTGGTATTCTGAATTATTAACTAGTCTAAATTGGCCACTAAGTTTCCCCGGGGTCAAAGCAACGCTAAAAAGTTGGTAAAACTTCAGTTTTGTTTTATAAACACATAAAAAAAGCAAAAAATAAAAAAAATAAAAAATTTGTGTGTTTTTGGGGTGTGTGTGTGTGTGGTGAGGGTGGTGTGCGAGTGTGTGTGTGTGTAATGTGTGTGTTTGTGTGCGCTAGCGTGGATTGTGTGTGTGTTGTGTGTGCATGTGCGCGCGATTGTGTGACGTGTACTTTGTGTGTGCATGCTTTAGCTTAATATAAAATGTTTACTTTTTAACTTTTGTATATAACATTCGTGCAATTGCAAAATTGTTAATACTCATATGTATGTATTTGCTCGTGATTGTTTGTTTTAATAATGTGTAAAATGTCAATATTTGTAATATATAATGTTCATGAAGGCCCGTGTAAGAACAGCGGTTCACTGAATCGGGTAAGAAAAAATAATAATACTAACTAATAATGATGATGATTACTATGATCACACTACGATTACAAATTTTGTTATAGGGCATACATGAGTATAGTAAATGGCCTCTATACTTGCACATTCAATTTATCTCACCAGGCCATTCTGGTTGCTTATGTCCTTCCAACAGCACCATCCTCTCCATACTGAACTTTGAATTTGGTCACCCACTGATTCGTAATCAGCTCTTCCTTGTACGAACACTCCATTCACCCATCTTTTTTGACAACAAGTCCGCCTGTATCCACTGATTAACCTCTTGGGTTGTGCACTCCAAGCCCCGGTTCTGGTATTTCCTGCAGGAATGATTGAGCCGGGCGTTACTTGCACCGTGGTATCCCCGCCGTTATACCCGCTAGAACTTACTCACTGGGAAGCAGTTATGTAGCTATCGCCTATCCGTCCATCTTCCCAATCCGCTGTTTGTTGACAATCAGCTGAATTAAATAGAACTGAACACTTTAAATAGTGTTCAAAAAGACTTCTATATTCTATATAAAAAGTGTCCATTTAAGTATAGGCCATAGTCCAAGGATAAGCAAAATCGCGTACTTTGTGATAGAAATATAACACTTGGCACACCTTAATATGGACTATACTATTTCAAACGGGACCCCAGCTTGAATTTGACCTTTGGCGCCATATGGTCATTTTCAAAACGCCCACCATTTTTAGTTTCAATGCCTTATATCGGATAATAATACTGACACTAGCTTGATCTCTGTGTCTCTGCTGTTTTCAGGGTTAAGTAATCTAAATATGACGCTACTTTTTAAAGATCTATGTCGGTCATTTTGTTTTTTTCCAACATGGCGCCAATGTACACTGAAGCTGATACTTTGGTTATAGCTTTTGCACAAATAATGATATCAATTTGATTTTGTGTGTATCTATGTTTTCAAGTCAAATAATGCAAATATATTTTTTTTTTAATAATATCTTTTGCAGCCATTTTATTCCAATAGGGCCGCCAATTTACACCCAAGTATCTTTGTTAAAATAATCATACTGAATTGATTTTTATGTCTATACTTCTGTTGTCGAGGCCAACTAAACCAATTATGAAATTAATTTAAAGGGGTATATGGTGATCCCCAAACCTCTTCCCCCAGAGTTGCCTAAAAATTTGAGATACTTATATCATCTGAAATAAATAATTAATAATAATACATGTATATGCACTCTACAAGAGAGCAACCCTTACAACACCTACTTAAAATCAATTTAATATAAACACGAGACACTATTGGAAGGTGCCTCTAAATGTTAACAGGAAGCTTGTACCACAGCTTCCTGTTAACAATTAGAACCTTACGTTGAATGAGCTGTCGCAAAATCTTCGCTAGTACGAGGAAATTAACATCCGTGTAACATCTTAAGAAACCGTACACATTTAGACCATCAGTAAGGTAGATAGAGCCTGGAAGCAGAAAAAAGAGACTTATACACACAAAGAAGAATTTGTATCTGATCCTTAACAGGCGACCTAATGAAGATGTCACGTGTGACTAACTCTGGTCATATAGTAATTAGTTTGATTCGTGCCTAAGTATAGTATTGTCACGAGGTCTAAGTCCTTATTGGTAATAGACCTAACTGGGAATTCCTCTTTAGCTCTACAGTGTGGTCCAAGTCCAAAAAAGTTTACACTTTTATATACGGCAAATCTCTCAAAAGTTGGGTGATATATTACAGGTTTTTGAAGATATTTATTAATGGAGCAATATCTTGTTATAACTGGTGAAAACGGCGTTCAAACAAAGCTCAATACAAAAAGGCGCCAAAAGTGAAAAATTGTCAAAACCCACTCTGCACACAACGTAAGTCTATGGGAAACCATTATGTCGAACAATCAATACCATTGCGTGAACTGGAGGCGACTCACTTAACTATCTACTGACCACCCTTCCAGTTTGTGTGAAGTTTTACCGTTTGAAAATGACTGAGAGAATATCTCACCGTGGAAACTGAACTTTAAATGCCTATTTACATACAAATTAAGTGATTGCAATTGGAAGATTTTAAATTGAAAGATAACGCCATGGTTTTCTTGCCATGACTGATCGAGACTCTGCATGTACATTTTCGAAGTTGCATGGTTTTGGGACAAGATCTTTAAGAAGAAACATTGTAGCCGTTTTATTTTTAAATTTATAAATACGTGAATAATTTGAGGTGTCTAATTCTAACCTTTGGGGTTATATCAATACCATTCCATGACGTGGTTCATTGTTCAATGTGTGTATCAATTTGATATAATTCGGTGACCGCCAACAGAGTGCCAGAGATTTGCCGTGTGTGCAAGTGTGTTTGACCTTTTTTTCTCTAGATGGTGGCCATTTCAGGCGCGAGATCCAGGAGGGGCGGAGGGGGCGCGCGCCTCCCGTAATTCTGCAAAATCTTGCAAAATCAGCCCATTTTGGGACAAGTTTAGCCTTTTCATATCCCCCCTTACTTTTTGACGTGTTTGTCAAACCTGATCCGCCCTGCAGTGTGTCATTTCACTTTGTTTTCAATGCCGTTTTCAACTCAGGTTCCCAAAATAATTGGTAGTAATAATTCCTTCAAAAGTTTTTGATATGTCTACCCACTTGAGAAATTTGCAGACGAAAAAGTGTAAACTGTTTTTTTGGACCCCTCTGTATATCACTGCGCGCCTCGCTTGAGACCGAGGGGTCCCGGTTTCGAATCCAGGTCTCGGCAGAACCGAGAAATAATCGCTGGTATATCTCGTGAGGAATTAGATGATGGTTGGGCGTCAATCTACCATCGGCTAGAGGGCTCTGTGACAAATTTGGTGGCAGCGGTGTCTCCTGAGGGTTTCCTCAACTCCGCGAACCCCGCTATCGAAATCTCGAGATCGTGTGCATTGATTTGAGTTTTGCTTCGTCGAGATTCTGCTAGAATCAATGCATATAAGGCCCTCCCACTCTAAAATATACAATATAATTACGGCCACATTTATTATGAGTTGTTAGACCTACTTCTAATAAGATCGGAAGCCTTGTCGTCAGCATTCGATTTTCATTCTTTTCCAGACTCCATTTTCAGCTTGCTGTATTTCATATTAACATCCGTTTATGTAGGCCATTAATAGTAAAAGGCAGAGTACTCGCTCACAAAGGCGTAGAAATTGAAGGTTTCCACTAACACAAGATGCACTAGCCTAGAATCTATTTTGAGAAGGATGCGTGGACAGGTCATCTGGGGTCCAAATAATCCCAAAGCACAAGAGTTGCCAATCCAGCAGACTTTCGAATGTCCAATTCACAATGCAAGTTGAATGAATGCCTCTTTAAAATGGACGACTATTCCACCAACTGGTGTAGCGAGTAGCGTATCATGCAATCATCAGTTTGAAGATGTACCAAGGGATTCAGATTACGGTTTGAGAAGATGGCAGATGGATCCGAATGAACCTCACCCTCGTTTATGAACGAACTTGATGCTACAGGCATGATATTTAATTGATGTAAATGTTTAAGTGTATGTTTGTATGTCTACGCCTCGAGTGCACAAGTCATGTTATTAAATAAATTAAAAATAGTAACCTCCAGGAAGTGCCATTTTCAAAGGTTTGTACCGCGGTGAGATAAACGTGAATTACATTATATCATGTACCAGACCTGCCCTGTATGTTTTTTTGTATGGCTTCACCTTCCAATCATTTTATAACACACTCAGCTGCATACAATTGTTGTTTGATCGATTTTAGATCCGTGTTGCAATAAAAGAACCTAGTTACGTCACGCGTGGTTTGCACTTGTCGAAAATGGCGTCTTCATGAGTAGTCGTTTTTATTTAATTTACCAATTATAGTGCTCTAATGTTAAGTATATAGTGCGATTATCTAACAAATGCCCTCATAACACCTCAAAACGTTATTATTTATTGCATTTAGGTAATGGTCATGATTTACTCACAATGGCTGCCCTAAAAAAAAAAAAAATATTGAAAAACAAAGAGACTGACACAAGATATTTTCATATGAGATGTCATATTTGCATTTCTTGATACTAAAACATAGAATAGAAAAACACAAAAATCTAGTCAATATCATTTTGAGCGAAGTATTACGAAATTTCAATTTGAGCTGCAAATTGCGCATATTGGAAAAACCTAATAACCTGACAGAATATATTTACAAATTATGTCATATTTCAACTACCTTGGCATCCAAAACATTGGTAAAGAACACAGAAATCAGTGTTATTAACCGCAATCAAGACTGGAAAACGTGATTGCAAGCCATTTTGAAAAATGCCACGGCCGCCACAGGGCAAATCAGCTGTTGTCCGTGTTGAAATCATTGCTTGTGGTCCATATTAAACGGGTTGGTACCAAATCTATACTTCTATCACAAAGTGCACGCTTTGCTTCAGACGGGTCTTAACTCTCTGGACTACCAGGCGTGAAGTTTTAACCGGAAATTAATCGTCCGACTAGTTGATGGTACTGTTGTGACTGCGAATGTAATATTCTATATCATCTCCAAAATCCGCCTAAAAAATTCGGTTTTGTGTTTAAAATTGGCGCTAAATCCAATTTTTGGAGCAAAAATTAAAAAAAAAAAAAAAAAAAAAAAAAATAAGAGTCGTTAATAAAACGCTCAACCGCGTAAGTTTCGAAGCGCCATGTGTCGAAAATTCACGTGAAGGATAGGTTTGCTTTTCAGGATAAGCACTTACGTACCAGGCACGTTACGTACGTAACGTGAAAGTGTCTCAAAATCCCAAAATCAGAAAAGGGGTATTATTTCCATAAGGACTACATGTTATGTCCAATTGTTTTATCTTATTGTCTTTTAATTGCCTCAACCCCCGTCCGTCCAAAAAGTGAAGCTGCTGGGGATATAATGGTCAGCGTTCATCCTCACTTGCGAGATCACGATACCGCTTTCACCTGTGTTTATCACTTAAAAGAGATTATCTTTGACACTCTACGATACAATCGTTCGTTGGAACTAACTGTTAAAGGTCCTGGCCCGATCGCTAATCGCCCCGTCCCGAGGGAAGCCCACATTTTACCGGAAGTGGTTCAAAATTTGATATCAGAAGACAGCTCCTATTTTTCTCTTCTCTTCCGGAAAGCGCAACTTCCTGATGAAGGCTCAGACCGCAAGTGTGTGTGTGTGTGTGGCAAAACATAGACTAGCTGGATGGCTTCCTTGAAAGTTGTTAGATTTGTAGCCTTACAGCAGTTTCCGGGAGGATATTCCATTCCCTAGCGGGTAAGTGGAAGAAACGTTCCATGATAGTCGGTGCGCCGAGCGTGGATATGAAAAGCCATGGTGTTTTTGCAACGATTTGTGTGGTGTGGTGTTTGTATAAGAGGAACTCATTTGCATCAACTGCGACAATGTCGTGAACAATCTTATAAAACAAGAACAATCTTGCTTGTTGTCTTCTTTGAGCAAGAGTTGGCCAAGAAAGCGGTTGGTAATCATTGGGTACACTGTCATTGCGGCGATACATTTGAGAGTATACCTTGTAGCACGATGTTGGGACCATCTCACTTTCTTCGAGAAATTCGTGTTGTGGGGTCCCAGACCGAGTCAGCTGTAGTCTAAAAGTTGTCTAACCAGTGATTTATAGGCTTGAGCTTTAACCCGGGGATTCTTGATATACAGGTTGCGCCTAAGAAAGTCCAAGAGGGCTAGTTTGCCTTGGAGATGACACGATCAACATGTTTGTTCCAGCGCAGGTACTTGAGTAACTGGTACGGCCCAAGCATTAACAAAACTTTTTTTTGACATTCTTCAGGTGATGACCGTGAAGAGTATAATGGTTGAAGATAGGATGTTTCTTACGTGTTTCTAATTAAACTTCAACTTGTCCAGGTGAATTCCATCAGAACCACTGTGTTTTCCAAGTCAGTGAGTGTGTCAAGATCTGCCTAAATAAGTTTAGCATCATTCTCACAGCCAACAGCCATGTAGATCATGGTGTCGTTAGCAAAAAGTCGGGTTGTAGATGACAATTGCTCCACGATATCATTGATGTAAACAGAAACAGGCAATTGTCCCACACTGACCCCTGAGGAACACATATATAACAGATACTTTACTGGATGAGAATGGCCTTCTACACCAAAACTGATTGTGATTTACAGCTAAGGAATTCCGCAACCAGCCATTGACATATGCCATTGACGCCTCTTTATCATGTGGATAATAATTCGTAATCGCTGTCCTGTTTCATTAACATTGCTGTCATCCCTCCCCTCCTTGTCCTAGTCTGTCCTGTCTTTTGTTGTGTCCCTGTCTCGTTACTTTCTTTGCTTTAGGATGCCTGCATATCGGATATACCACACTGTAAAGTTTTATTCTCATTTCTTGGATATAAATGGTTATACCATTCCCTTCTCTCAAATTTACTTTGTTATGCAGGTCCAGGTTAACATCATACCATGGCCTTATTTTTTTCTTTTTTCTCTGAATGAGGGAATTGCGTTACACCAACTGCGTTTTTGGCAGTGTCCTCGTCCAGTAAAATATCATGTTATATGTTATTTCAATTCTATTTACAATATGTTCTATTGTACCCTACCGTATATAAATAATGTTGATGGACTATAAATATAATATGAATTGAATAACCAAGGTTAGCTTTTTGTTCCCAAGCCGCCGATGTCCAACTGTCAAAGGCCTTGGATAAGTCCAACCTAACACAAACAACCCTCAGTTTGGACTCCTTTCATGAATGTTGGTGACGACATCGTGAAAACAATTCCAAAAGGTGTGTCCTCACAATCTGCGGTCACACATCCTGTTGCAATGCATAAAGATGGTTATTACGACAACTGGCATGTTTCATTAATTACTGCAGATGATAGTGCACCATACCCTTAGAAGCTATACATGTTAAACTAATTGGACGATAATTGGCATGATCATGCTGATTTCCCCCTTTTTGAAAATGGGTGATACGTTGGCATGTTTTCCAATCAGTATGGCACCTTATCTTCAGCGAGAATTTCCGGAGATCTGGTAAGAGGATCAGCGATGATATCAGCAAGCTCCTTGTAGACTCTTGGGCTAACACGATCAGGACCCAGCTGCTTTACCGGGCTTCAAATTCTTATTAACGTGCTCCACACCCACAAATGATGTAATATTGATGGGAGGCAGAGATAGATAAGTATGCGCAGGTTGACTGAAGTTTTAAATTTGTTTCACTGGTGAACAAACCTGGGTGGAAACTGCTTGATCGAGAGCGTATGCTTTCATCTGGAATAAGTTATTAGTCTGCCAGCAACTTTGAGTGGTGCAACGTTGCTAAAATCTGATCTCTTGTGTTTGATGTAGGTCCAGAATCTTTTCATGCTGCTGAATTCATGTAATCGTTTCTGGGGAGTGCGTCGTGATAATGTTTTTCCACGTACTGCCAGTAAGAACGTCGCAGATCTTTTTGCACCTCTTTCTTAAGCTTGAGGACCTACGTTTCCCCTAGTCTGCCCGACTTCTTGCTTGCTCAGAAGTATTTATTCTTCTTCTAATTTCCTCTTTCACTCCAGGCTAATCCACGGCTGCGAATCCCTCGTATTTGTCGTCTGTGTGGATAAAGGAGTTGATTACACTTCACTTACTACCATCTTTAAACAGACTCCACAATTCTTCTGTATTGGAAAGATGATTCGCCTGCCTGGATGGTCTCAGAAGGAGATTAGATGCATACTTACGGAAGCCGAGCCAATCAGCCTTCTTATACAGGGGAACTGAGGCGAGGACTTTGCTTCTCCGAGCAGGGTTGAGGTCAAAAATCTGTGAGACAGCATCATGATCACTAATTCCAGGGAGAACCTTAATCCTATTAATCGACAGGCCTGTTTGTAGGCAATCAGGTCAAGAGTGGGAGTAAAAATTTTATATACCACGAGTGGGTTCTTCGACCATCTGAGATAGCTCGTGGTCGGCAAGTGATTTTTGTCAGCAAATCTATTCTCATTTCCCCTGTAAATCTTTAGGCTAAGGAGTTTAGTTGGAAGTTTGAGCAGACAATATGCGCCTATTTTTGTCGACCATATGAATTTTTTTATCCAGCACTCTATGGGGCTACAAAATTACGTTTTTTAGGTCTCACCTCAAAACGGATGAAATCTCGGCGCGAAAATTTACAGATGAGTTTTGGGGTGAAGTCCCGTTCTATCATATACACTTCATCTACTTAATTCGAGCCATCCCCCTTTAAGTTCAGATTGAAGTACGCCTTATATAGTTGAACATGTCTTTGAAAATACTCGCAAAGCAGGCTGTAACCAGGAATTTTTGGGGGAGGAGGCATTTTTTTTTTCAAAGGGATTCTTTTTTTCCCAATCACCCTCCCCAAAAAGGGGGCGAATTTGGCCAAAGTAGACGGTTTTTTACCCAAATTTTAACATTTTTTCCGACAAATAACCATAAAAAAATCCCTATTTTTTTTTTTTTTTTTTTTTTAATGTTTTTATTTATTTGCCTTTTTTTAGTACTTTTCAGTTTTTTGGGGGGGTATTTGAAATTACCACCCCGACCAACCACCCCCCCCACCCACTGGTTACGGGCCCGCTCTCAAGAGTCTTAGTTGTACTCTGTTTGCACTTCTTAAGAGTGATCACCGATCAACTGCAGATTCAAACAGGTTTTTCATGATAAAAAGAGCTTGACACTAAAGGAGATAAAATACACGAGACTTTTTACTGCAGAAGATTAAAGATCTAGAGACAATGTTGTAATCCAGACCAGTTTGGCTCTACATTACACATTTTAGGGTCATATTCATTTCATCATAAAAAATTTACAAAAAAAAAAATTCTGTTCCGGAAGTCCTGTACTATGCCCTTCAAACCTGGGCTTTCAAATCCCTATATTCCAAAAATTCTCGCGATACGCGTAAAGGAATCATACACTATTAAAGGTTCAAGCCTAATTTTGGTTTGAGATTGAGAACTGACCAATGAACGACTCCTTTTGTATTTGCTGGTCGTTGTTATATCAATATTTTTCGATATACCTTTACGGCCAGAAACGGCCAAATTTTAGCATTGAAACTCATAATTTATTTAATTTCGTCAATTTAATAGTTTTATGATTTTCTTATTGGACTTAAAGCAATAATAGCACATTTTTTGAAGAGCACCCCCAATTTTTTAAATGTATTCAGAATTTTTGATTGCAATGTTTAAGATCTTCCTTATAATTAATGATTAAAAATAACTATGTGAAATTAAGCATGGAAAAATAAATTCCTAAACAACATTTATTACGTATGGTAACTACCCACGGCTGCTACTATCCGACTCCTCTTTAGTTTAAATAGAATCTGGTCAATTTCGATTGTGTGTTTGAGTTTGTAATGTGTATTTTAATAGGCCAACATTTTCCATTTCCCCAATATTTTATCCAACGTGCTTCAACTATTACGAACTACGTGGGACCCGCTATGAGTGGCTATTTTTGACTATTGTATTTAGTCCGTATTTTGAGGTAACGTATGATCGTACGATGAGGCCCCGGGCCCATGCCGGACGTGTAAAAACCATTGTTACCATATTCAGGAGTCAATAGCGCACTGCCTTATAACAGGTATTTTAACGCATGTTATTGTCACCAGTGACGCCGTTTAATTCGTGACCCTGCGCCACTTGACGCACGACTAGAAGTGCTGCAAAGTTAATTGCCGTGCGCCCCTCACGACTCTCACCCGTAAAACAGTAGGGGAAATGGCCAATTCGTCTAAGATCATTTTGTTTAATATCCAGATAGTCTATTCCATTTTGTCTAAATTACATAGTCTAATACCCACCTACTCCCCCTAATTTCACTTTGTCTATTAACCATTTAGGCTAATACCAGTTCGTCCAATCACCACCTCGGTTTTTTTCTATACCATTTCGTATAATGCCCAGTTGGTATAATCCTACGTTGTCTACAACCATTTCGTCTAATGCCATTTCTTCTAATGCCATTTCGTATAATCCATCAGATTGCCTAAAACCATTTCGTCTAATGCCATTTCGTCTACTGCGCATTTGGTCTAATCCACCAGATTGTCTAAAACCATTTCGTCTAATGACATTTCCGTCTACTGCCCATTTGGTCTATCATCAGGATTGTCTAAAACGCATTTCGTCTAATGTCTTTCGTCTACTGCCCTTTGGTCAATCATCAGATTGTCTAAAAACCTTTCGACTAATGCCAGTTCGTTTAATGCCCATTCGTCTACTGCCTTTCGTCCTACTCCTCATTTTGTCTAATGCATGTATAAACAAAGGGCCCCATAGAATGGTAAAATACAGTAAGATCATCCATATTGCACATAAAATTAAATTCAAAATACCTACTTATACAAGTACAAGGAGAGCCCAAAAGCTTAAAAAAGCTTAATTCCATTGGGTCCTTAATGCAAGGAAATACAAAACGAGGGAAGCAGCAGCATGCAGGACGAACAAAACCAGCAGATGAGAAAACACCCAAATGTACCCACGATCAAAATTATCTAAGACCTTAGTATCGTCGTTCAGATTCAGCCAGCCTAGCTAGCTTGATCAGAAAGATGCACCTTTCGGTTGATCATGGCCTGCAAAAATTGTTTTGGGTGGTCGAATCTCTGAAAAAATAGACCTTTTACGGATACCCCGTCTTAACTCTCGTTCGGCTCCC
>JAMKCH010049445.1:0-10987 GCA_023653785.1 Ophioderma brevispina | reverse complement strand
TGTTTGGGAGATTAGAAAACTCCGTACGTGTTATTTATTTTTTTCTTTTTCCATTTTTTTATTTTGTGAGGCCCATACGGTCCATTTATAGTGCGCTATAGGCATACTATAGCGCCAATCGTGTTTAATTTTGTTAAATGTGAGATGTCTAAGTATACATGTGCTATTCGCCGTGCTATCGCCGTGTATCGGGCATAGATATTTAATGTCGCATTTTAATCACGGTGGGTAATGTGACATGAAATAACAATGTATGTTGTTAATTAATTTCAAACCTAATTAGGATGCCTTTTTAAATGAATTAGTATAAAGAACTTTTAATTCCGGAATTGAGTACGGTAACCAAAGGGACAGGGCGCAATTTGTTTTCAAAATCCGGCGCCCGGGTTGCAGATTTTTTCGTCTTACCCCGCGGCACTGCCGCGGCGCAAAAACGGTTACGGTGTATGACACACTGGAGTACACAAAATCACGCTCAGCCGTTCGCGCCGGCTAAGGAAAGGCTGGTGTGTCCCCTACTGCTGGTGGTTGCCGCAAATATAGATACCCCTTCCCCAGCACATCCTCCTTCCCCTTTTTTATTCTCACTGTCTTGACTTCCCCAACCGAGTCCCGTGGTGCCCCCCTCCGGGTCAGCTTCACACACGACTGCCCCCCCTCCACGCCAAGAACACACGGCGACTAAAACCCCCCGATAGGTGTGCGACAACCGCGGTGATGGAGTAGCCAGGGCGACCAGGGGACCAATCATCATCACCACTCACCACTACCAGAGTGCCGCAGCCGCCAAGC
Organism: Ophioderma brevispina; assembly: GCA_023653785.1. Lineage (NCBI taxonomy): Eukaryota > Metazoa > Echinodermata > Ophiuroidea > Amphilepidida > Ophiodermatidae > Ophioderma > Ophioderma brevispina. Next base: position 10,195 of record JAMKCH010049445.1, on the reverse strand, counting down.
CCCCAGGGGGATTGGCAGAGCAGACTGCGCTAGCCTGCACCGGAGCAGCCCCTAGGCTGAACCAGGCGAGCCAGGCTGTGGACGGGTGGCGGCGCGCGCTGAGGAGGCGGCCGAAGCCACCCCGTCAGAATGCCGCGAAGTAGCCGAAGCTACCTCACCTTTGGGCTTTGGGAGCCCCCAGAGCCGCAGCGGCTGCCTTGGATGAACCCGGACCGGAGCCCGAAACTACCACCCCTCCCCGTTGACCACCAACGAGCGGAACGTATACCCATGCTCAACGGTTGCCCATTGAAAATCGACAGTCCAATAGAGAAAGAGGCGCCGGTCGGTGCGGGAACATGCCTGTGATCGACACAAAGAGGATGTGGCGGATGGGGATCCCACTCCATGAATGGATGCGGGGCAGCGTACGCAATTATGCGCCATAACAAACGGGGTAAGCGTGAGTTGCTAGATGGAAATAGGCGTGACGCAATTTAAAAAAACCGTACAGAAACTAACAAGCGTGCCGTGGAGGTTTCCTGGTACGCAACGTCCAGGACACAAAAACCAACTCGGTAATGAGTCACCACAGTTAAAAGAATAGAAATTTTCAAAACACAGTTTTGACATTATTTTATAAGGTTCTACCACAAGCATATAATAAAAAAAATACACCACACCAGACCATATTAATTGTTAGAAGCAAGCCCGCTAACAACTTAAAACATAAACAAACTCACACATAGTCAAAGGAATCCAAAGCAGCAAACCATGAGTAATGGCTCTGCCTTGTTTGACCTTATGTTCACGCTACACAGATCACATGACCGCATGCGGCAAAAAAAAAGGATACATAATAAGAGCTATCCGACGGTGTAAAAGTCTCCGTTATTACGTTCCGACTGAGCAGTATAAATCCAGTAGGATAGTCCAGTATATTATCCAGTAGTTTAGGATATAGTAGTAGGAGTATTCCGTATGAGACCACAACTAGTCAGTAATCAAAACTTCTCAGTTAATTGGCTGCCTAATGATAGATGCGGTACACGTTCCGTTTGGTAAGGCGGCCAAAACGGAATGAGGAAGAGCTAATGTAGACAGGGGTGGACCTGGGTCACTGGTCGCGGACACTTTCTCTTTTAGGGTTGCTTTAAATTAGGTATTTTGGGGCATTCCATTCTCAGACAGGGAAATGCATATGTTCCGTCAACATTGGTGTAAAGGAAATCAGTCAGTGTAATATTATCTAGTATACCTCATCCGGCCTGAACTAAAGAGTGAGACATAGCTTTTGTGCAGCTATGGATGAGTTATTGCGCATGCTGACTTTGTACGCTCTCGATTACAGCTGTGACTACTGGCGATTCGCACATTTAAGACTGGGTGAAAGCTAGACAATCACTCCTAGTTCAGGCAGGACGAAGTATAGAAGCTGATCTGCACTTTTGGCATGGCTGAGTCTTACATGATAGGAACAAACCTTAGTCCAGGCGGTTGTGTTTGAGTTTTGTGAAAACCAGGCATTTGGTTAAAACATCCATGAAAATCAGCCTAAATTGACCCGAAAAAATGTCTAAAATCGGGCTGAAATTAAATAAAGTTGTGGAAATTTTGAAAATAAAATATCCTGAAATCAGGAAAATCCTGAAGAATCAACCCCTGCCTGACTGACTGTGATTACCTTAATGCCTATTAGGTCGCCATCTTTAAGGTGATACGGTGAATGCTTGAGGTTCACTTGTTGTATTCGCCCGCCTTTTTTCCTTCCTTTTCCACTGCTCCTATTTGGACTTGTCTATAGTAAGTGAAAATACAACCAAATTATTCTAGGATATGAATAAAATAACAATCAAAGGAATGGTTATTATGCATCTTTGCACTCACACTGTGTTTTCAACCAAGAATGTGCTAGGAGAATGTGTACTGTCTAAAGATAACTAAAACAGTAACAATCCGTGGATAAAATGACAAAGTGGTACAAATTTTCAATCGACCATAACTTGGTCAATATGTGTCCGTTTGGAAAGATTTTTTTTAGTGTCGGAAACCTAACAAAATGCACTTTTCAGATGTGTATTAATTGTATGGTTTACTTTTTTCTCTTTGTGAAATAGAGGGCGCTTTGTGAGTTCTTTTTTTTAGAAAATATTATAGCACTAATTTTCAAAATGAAAAAAAAATATTAAAGGGTGCAATTTTTCATGGAAAATAACCCTTAACTGAAGCTAAGAGTGCACACACTAAACTTACATTGTATTCTTTCCTATGATAAAGATATAGGGTTCGTAGCATTAAGAACAATGTGAATTCACAGGCTTTTAAAGACCCTTAACACCCTTGTTTTAAAGACATTTTTATTAAACTTTTCATGACTTCAACAAAGATTACCTAGAGGAAGATAGGACACTCCCCCTATTTTTGTGTAATGGAAGTGGACTTCCATGGGGAAGGGCGCTCCTAGTGTCTGGTAGGTAAAAGCGACGACATCGCATATTTTACTGTGTGGAGCAATGACGCGAAGTTCAAAAGTAACATGCTATTTTTTGTGGGGTTGCTTGACTAATCACAGAATTTATAACAAATTTTAATTTTTTCCAATTCCTAAAGACAAAGGAAAGACAGAATGTTATTATGTTGTGATTTGCCTTAGCATTATAGGGACATTAAGAAATCGACAACCTCGTCCCTTTCCCCCGACTTCCACCAAAAATGTGCTTACATGTTAAATGAACAGCGAGTTCCAAATGTGATGTGATCAAGCAAAATGAGTCTGAAGTCGGTCAGCTTCAATTTTGACTTTTTCATGTAACTGTATGCACCATTTATAAAGCTACATTTTGCTGAAATCCCCATTGAAATTGACCAAATAATTCTAAAGATATAATCAGTTGAAGGATGGCAAAATCAATAGGAAACAAAAGACATTTTCTCCTTTGTTTGGCTATATCTCAAAATCAATATTTGCGACTTTCGACTCATTTTGCTTGATCACATCACAAATTTGACAAACCGCGGTCGGTCGACCCCCGGTCTGCTTGCTACGTTGAGAATAGCGCCATCTGGCGTCTGGTAGGTAATTTGTAGAAGCTTTGGTAGAAGCTTTACATCATTTGCCGTACAAAATAGGGGGAGAGTCCTATCTTCCTTCAGATAATCTTTGACTTTAAGGACTTATTGAACAAGAATGTGGAAAATACATCTGCCAAATACCATGTTAAATGCAGGATCAAAGGTATGATGAAAAAAAGACATTAAAAGAAATCAAATACCTCATTGACCTTTTTTAAACAATCTACTGTCTTTTTAAGATTTCAATGAACATATTTGAATTCAAAGACTTAATTTAATGACTGTTATGAAGCCCGAAGGAAGCACAAAAAATAAATTTTCCAATGTTTCAAATTCTTGGATTGTTAGGATACACATGACAAAATTTGCTCTTTTTATGGTTAGTTATTGAGATAACAAAAATCAAGCATGGAAAGCCCTGCCTTTCAAAAGATTGTCTAAAACCTTCCTGTCTAAAAAATATCAGGGTCGGTCGGATTTAAAAAAAAAAAAAATTAGAACTTCTCAATGTTTTAATCTCAAATGAATACAAGATGCTACTATTTAAAGTTTTTTTCAATGACATAGCAAAGATCTTTTATTTTACTTATTGTAGTTGCTTTGTTGTCTTGTTTTGTTATTTTTTCGTCTTTGTGCTGGTAAAAAAAATATTTTTTTTAAATTTTAATTGTGGATGAAAATAATGAGTCGGTCGGCAGAATTTTTTTTTATTTTGTGCTAATTTGCTTAAAAACTTTCGAGTCGGCAGTTTTTTTTAAGGGTCAGTCGGGTTACGCCAAACAAACAATTTTTTTTATGCCTTACCTGTGTAGTGGAGCTGATGACCATCCATTCAAATTTATCCCTCAGATGTTTTGCCATGGCAACTCTCTCTACCGGTATCAGCATTCTGTCAGCTACTAGTTGTCTAAGGCTCTCTGGGTGGCCTGCCTTGCTCGCCTCCCACGTCAACTCTTCTATAGGGGTGTAGGTACGGGTCTGTGCTATGCGCTGACAGATGTTAAGTACTATGGAATTGGTCCTGTGTAGGAAGAAAATAAAGAGCAGATTCAAGAGGAAGGTAGCTGGTTACCCTGATAAAACTAAAATGAAGATTTACCTACAAGGGCGTCGGCTCTGGAGAGCTAATGGTGGCCATCCAGCACATTGACGTCAGGAATGGCATCCAGTCGATTATCTTTTGCTCCAATAAATCCTCACACAGCAGTATTGCAGTGAATGTGAGGTGAATCCGGCTACCCCATTAGCAGGGACAAAACTCGATTTAAAACTTTGGTTTACCTTTACCAGCTTCTCTTTGGCGATAATGCCACTCAGCAATGTTCCCTGAACACAGAGCATAACAGTTATCCATAACAGGATTAACACATGGACAATAACCAATCGGAAAAGAATCTTACAAACCAAACAGAAACCTGACTCGTTCTGATTCTCAAACAATATTTACTGACAATTATGATCTACAAAATCTTACAATCTTACAACCTTAAAGATATTACAATCTTAAAGATATTTCACATAATTTCTTACTTGAGTTGTTCTTCCTCTGGTAACACTTGAATGGCCACTTGGGTGTAGCGAGTCACTTTTGACCGTCTGCAAAAGAAAAAAAATGTCTACTTCATGTGAAATCTTTACCAAAAGTGTACATCACATTCACAAGATATAACTCTAAGTGACCCCTGAATGACCTTTGACCTTCTCATCTGTAAGACCCTTTGCCTCAATGTATAAGCATACCAAATATGAACTTTATTCATCACCACTAAAAAGCTACACATTTTAATAAAAAGTGCATACCACATGCACAAGATATGACCCTAAGTGACCCCTGAATGACCTTTGACCTACTCATCTGTTCCCCCACATAAGACCCCTTGTCTCAATGTAGCATACCAAGTATAAACATGATCCATCACTGCACTAAAAATCCAGGAGTGCAATGGTTTTGGGGTGTATAATAATTATAATAGGGCTGTTTTGATATTAGAGTGTATCGGTGCGCATGGCTACAGAGCGCATAGCTCTGTAGCCATGGCGCGTATGTTCAAGGGTATTATGTTTGATAGAGATTACTTTTGCAGGGGAAGTTTCTGGAGTTTTGAGTTATGCACAGGTAATTTAACAGAAGCATGATTGATGTGAACTTCATATTTTTTTCTTTAATTTATCATGATATTACTAAGATCTTTTGAACAAAGGTTTAAGAGATGATTTTTTAATGTCACTGGGACCGAGACTGCCATAGTAAATGCATGTAGCAGTTTCACAAATTACCGTTTGGAAATCCCCAAATGCCCAAATCGAGCAGATCGTGTCCTACCCTCCCTGTATAGAACCACGTGTAAGCGAAGGGCCAAATCCAAATATCATGCTTAGTTTTTGAGTTACCTGCCAGATCACTACAAACTAAGCACACCTTGATTTTTTGGTAGTTTTTTTTTTTTTTTTTTTTTTTTCAATGTATAAGCATACCAAATATGAACTTTATCCATCACCACTAAAAAGCTACACATTTTAATAGAAAGTGCATACCACATGCACAAGATATGACCCTAAGTGACCCCTGAATAACCTTTGACCTACTCATCTGTTCCCCCACATAAGACCCCTTGTCTCAATGTAGCATACCAAGTATAAACATGATCCATCACTGCACTAAAAATCTAGACAACATTTTAACCAAAAGTATATACCAAAAGTTTGACATACACACAGACTGACAGACAGCCTGACTGACTGACACACGAATCATGCTGCCATAAGGTCTTTCCTATCAGACGACCTAACAAAACCAAAATAAATTCCTTCTGCTTTCCACAGGCCTACAGTGGAGGACAGATTTTTTAAACAGACAGATAAGAACCCCTCTTCCCCCCAAAAAAGAAATCCCTCCCCCCTACCCAAAAAAAAAAATCTGTTTGCAATTTCAAAAAGAACAAAGGAAAAAAATCACCTCCCCTCCCAAATAAATAAATCAGCCATAAATCATGAATGATTGTTACCCATTTGGTAGTATAAAGCATAAGACATTGCTGCTGGCACCAAATCCATTTCCTAACCTCCGTGCAGTGACGTCGGCGAGAGATTAGATGGTCGCACCAGTTAACTGCGCGTGCTGGCTTAAAGCGACAGCATTTTTACATACGTGCACTAAGACGGTATATCTTGACGTGTGCGTGAAAGCTGCTTCAAGGTTAGGACATCACTGCACGGAGATAGAGAAATGGATTATAGTACATCAGACTAGGTGCGGTCTTTGTTATCCGAACTATCACTACAGATATCCGACTTAATCTAAATCCTGAAGAATGAATTTTCAATGAGATAATTAGTTTGGTATTCTAAGAATTCAGTCTTGAGAAGGAATGATAAAATAAACAAAAGTGAGCAGAAAGGTGGCCCAAGTGGAATTACACCATTTCTTTGAAATGACTTTCTCTCTTGATGTTTAAACAGTTAACTTATAGCTAAGAAACAGCTACAAGACAGCTAACAAACCGCTAACTAACCGTACATTGATTACAGGGTTCACATGAGTGAGCGTTTTCGCATCATAGATGCACTTTTTCAGAGGTGGACGCACTTTGGTCAAGATAGAGTAAAATTTTGCGTCTATGTGGACGCAACAAAATAGACACTTAAAACTACATAATAAAATCACAGAGTTTGCTCTGGCACATGCTCACACTATTGTATCATTTTCACGCAAACAAATTATTATTCTGTTACTATTCAATACATGTTAACAATCTGTGAAAATAAATATTTGACTGAATTTTACATCTTTTTTAGTTCACTAACCCTCTCTCATCTGTCCCAAAGGGTAATCAAGATACTCCAGAGTTCTTTGGGAGTTTAAGGGTCATCAGGGTAAATACTTTTCAATATGTCCAGTCTTGGTTTTGGAATTGGATGTTTGTGGATTGTTTACAGTAGTGTAAAACAGTACTCAAACCTGTTAAAATCTGTAACCCATAAAATTTGAAGTGGACGCACTTTTGGAACCTTAGGGAAACAAGTTTGCATCCAAGTAGACACACTATTTTCAAACCTAGTGTGAACCCTGATTGATTAAAGTTAACAATATACTGAAGTACACAAAAAATAAAACTTTTGGACACCCCGTATCCTACTTGTACTAAGTACTCCCAGGCCTTCATCATACCTGAGGCTTTGGTCCTTCTCCTTTAAGACTCTTGTCAACCTCTTTTCTTCTACAACCCTAACTCTCAGGAAATCTGTAGTGGGTAACGACAGCTCATCCAGGGCTGGCAAGGTCAGGATCTGATTCTTCAAGTCGTCCAGTGTTGCATCCAGGGAGATCTCTATCTCTCCCAGCAATGCACCCTGGGGAGTCTCGTCGCTGATGATATCATCATCGCTGTGGCCATTTGTGGTTTGTTTACTTAAAAGACCTGTGAGATTAAAAAAATAAACAGGTTATCTTTCTCTCATTTGCTTCTTTAAATCCTTTTTTTTTAAATTTATTTAGGACAACTACTTAACTTTTTACAGGGCAATTAAAGCTACACAATTAGATTTCTTCATGTGTAATAAGTAGTAGTAGTAAATCCAAAGTTTTAAATCCGGTTTTGTCCCTGTGAACGAGGGTGGCCGGATTCACCTCACACTCTCAGCAATCGCCCTTACTCTCTCCTTCCACTTCGCCTGATTCAGTGCATCCTCCATCCTCATCCCAACCCTTCTACTCTCCTCCTCCACTTGCTTCTTCCAAGTCTTCTTTGGAAGTCCTCTCCTCCTCAAACCTCCCACCTCAAACTCAAAAGCCCTTCTTAAAACATGCCTGCCATCCTCCCTCAGCATGTGTGCCCATACCAACGTACACTATTCGCCTTTGCCAAACAGTCCATCGCTTCTTCCAAACCCAACATCTGCATCAAATCCTCAGTCTTCATCCTATCCATCAACTCTACACCACACATCGCTCTCATCATTTCTCTCTCTCTGTCCTCCTCAGAATCCCCATCTCATTTTCGCTCAGACACCATACAGCATCACTGATCTCACACAGCTCTTATACACCATACCTTTCATCTTCAAAGGATATCTTTTCCCTTAAACAACTTTAAATTTTTAAGCCCTTTCTCAATTTTTACTATGCATGTCTGACTTTTTGGCTGGTAAAGTATAACCCACTTCTGGTGCACGGTGATCCCTGTATAACTTGAATGGCATTCCCTTCATGGGTAGATGATTGTCTGTAAATACACAGCTGCTATGTCACTGTGATGGTGAAGAACCACTTGCAAGCTTGTGCCAGGAATTATAGAAATGCTGGTATAGTTTCCAGTTGTATCTTTGCTCAAATTCGAGTTATTCACTACACAGGTCATCTGGGTCTGGGTCCCTGGGGACGAGGCTATTGATGATCAGACCATGGACCTTTGTTTTTATTTTCGTCTGGTGTGGTGACCAGCCATGGTGCTGCGTAAGCTGTGTGGGGATCGATCCTGGAATTTTTCAGGGATTTGAGCGCAATTCTATAGGGTCCGTGAGAATCTGAGTTTACAAAACATGAGTTTTTCGGCAATTCTGCATTTTTCGAGCACTGACAAATCATCATTTTGTGTTGAAAATGTCACGGGTAGACGATGCCCCCACACCCACCCAACCACGGTCGGTACGCTACTGTTAGTGGTACTAGTAACCATGTGACACATTACTGTGGCTTTGTGAGCTAATTCGATGAACATAATAATTACTCAGGTCCAGAACAATTCTTTGGATTCTGTTGCAGTACCAAAAAAAGTTCCTCTGATCAAACAGAACTTCCGAACCTATACTTTGGAATTTCATAGAACCAAATGCAAAGAAATCAAAATCGTTTAAGCATTTCGGAAATCAACTGAAGTCAAACAGCTTATTCTAGATAGTGGGCACTCGACAGTAGAACACAGTCGCCTGAAGAACCATTTCAAGAGCCACTGACCAAAGACTTGGCATAATAGTATGTTTGATGGGAATTTCTGACAAAATGGCATTTACATGACAAAACAAAACATACCAACCTGAAAGCAACTTGGAGATGAATGAGACAATTCCATCCTGTCCAGCAGGGGAGTTCTGTCCTCTATCAGGGGAGGGGTACAACCAGATGGGTAGAAATATGAAACCTCTTGGAGCTAGTCTTCCCTCTTCTAGCATTAAGAAGTCCCCATTTGAAATATTCTCTTGTTCCAGCGTGGCATCCTGTCAATATTGACAATCAGCAAACAAGTGTGAGGTATATTTAGAAAAAAAAATTAAATTTTCCCTTTCTTTTTGACAGTGTCTACATACAACTGCCATGAAGCTAAAACCCATAGGATATATACATGTATACGGCAGACTCATATTTGCATAACTGTAACAAGCAGTTGTGTATGTGTAAGCTTTAATAAGACTATTGATTAAGTAACACAAAATAAAGCCTTTCTGCCAGATCGGTTTGCATAGCATAGTGTAATAGATTGAGACTTCAGAAATAAAGGTTGTTTATTCAAAGCTCACTAAATCCTTTTTCTTTTAATCATCCTTATTTTAAAGTAAGACAAGTCACATCGCGGTGAAAACAAAGGGGAAGCCCAAGGAATACCCGAATCGCGGTGAAAACAAACTGCGCAAATTGAGTCTTTAAGTCAACTGCACATCGTATGACACTATGCGTGCAGTGCGCATCAAATTACGCACGTTGTTGCCATGCTTTTTTTTTTTTTTTTTTTTAATCAGCAAACAAGTGTGAGGTATATTTAGAAAAAAAAATTAAATTTTCCCTTTCTTTTTGACAGTGTCTACATACAACTGCCATGAAGCTAAAACCCATAGGATATATACATGTATACGGCAGACTCATATTTGCATAACTGTAACAAGCAGTTGTGTATGTGTAAGCTTTAATAAGACTATTGATTAAGTAACACAAAATAAAGCCTTTCTGCCAGATCAGTTTGCATAGCATAGTGTAATAGCAGGGGCGTCGGAACACAAAATAAAGTGGTACGGATGACGGGGGTCTGGGTGTTTTACCCCCAGCGGTGATCCAAGGGGCAGAGCCCCTGGTGGGGGTATAAGGGGGCGAAGTCCCCTTAAGCCAGCGATTTTCGTAATTTGGAGATCATAATTTGTACAGGAAGTTAATAGG
>JAMKCH010049444.1:0-10963 GCA_023653785.1 Ophioderma brevispina | reverse complement strand
ATCTTTCAGCTTTTTACAAAAACGCGCCGGAGTGACAGCTCGCTGAGATGGTAACTAACCCACACTTGGTAAGACGAGATCAATCATGCACTCTTTGTGTAGACCTTGGTAAGGAACGTTTGCATTTGAATAATGTTCAGTTTTTTTGGACTGACACTATTATGAAATCTTCAATATAACTCCACCGGTTTTATTTTTTACAAACATGATTGATTTTTTTTCAAGCAGCTTATACTAGTGATTGGACCTGATTCGGTATCAAAGTTTAGTTTTTGGAGCAAGTGGTAAAAGGGCGTGAAAAGATGATGTAGATGGGCTAGAACCTTTTCATGATTTCAGCTACAATATATTGTTCCTGAACATTGTGATCAAATGTATATACCCATTTTCTAGTCCGTATCTTTGAGTTACAATTTCACACCAGCCTATTACGTGGTTACAGAAATGTTCCTGGGTCTTTCATTTTTTTTCATTTCAAATCGGTTGCTATAACAAAATACCCCTGGGCACAAAAATATCTCGCATGTTTTTCGATCAGTATTGTGCCAATTAAGTCAGACCATTTTGAAAAGTTTTCGAATATACATTATTGTGTAAAAAAGGCCGTACAAAATGTCTGAGATAGAGCGCCCGACAGACGCAAAACCCCCCAAACCAAAGTTTTCAGTTTTGGATTTTTCAATGGTCAACAGTGGTGGTACAACATCGCAATAATACTGTGTATTGATTTTACATAAAGAATTTACCGACTGAAAGAGCGAGAAAGCCAACTTGCAATATTGAGTGTGGTACACGTGTCGTGTCCAGTACGCTGTAATGCCCATTGAAAAATATAAAAACTGCAAGGTTTGGTTTGGGGATTGGCCGTGCGTTCTATCTCGGGCGTTCTATCTCAGCCATTTCTGCTCGTTTTTTACAAGCGAGGTGTGAAATGAAAGAGCAAGACCTCAGCAACAACGATGTATATTTCGAAAACGTTCAAATGGTCTGACTTTTTGGCAAAAATACTGATCGAAAAACAGCCGAGATACTTTTGTGTGCCAGGATGTAGATTGTCTGTTTGGCTAATTAATGGAAGACAAGGGCTATTCCGACTGGGAACTAATAACACCGTAAATTTGACCAGTACAGAAGCCTCCACTACCCTGATTAAGCGCGATAGAATTACAATCAATTTAGAATTATTGCATGTCGGCATCACACACTGAAGTTTGATTCGAGCAATTTTTCTGGGAATATCTTTGCAACAGCATTATGGCACAAGAGTTTTGTAAATTAAAAAAATACATGCCATGAGGAGCCTGGAATTGTCTCACATCTGCTTTCACACCGGGGAAAATTGACGTAAACGCAGTATAACATAATGCCCTTCGCGTGTACATTAATGGCAGATCAAATGAGTTGGCAAAAAATTGTCACTGCTGTTTTCTTCGAAATATCAAGCAATTTTGGCGTAATGATAAAGAAGATCAGTTTTGATGATTTTGGGGCGCATTTTATTTGGTCCGTTCAAAACAAGACAAGCTCCTTATTCTTATGCATTTTTGTAATACGCAATAGTGAGCTAGTATTAGTAACAAAATATTCACATAGAAGTTATGAATTGTTTTTCTTCTTAAAAATTAAAGCATAAAATTGAAATTTTTAAACAATTTTAATAAATCAAAAAAATATATAGCCTTAATCTTATCCCTCAACATAGAAATCATTCATCATTACAAAATTATTAATCTATTCAGATGTAAAACCGTATATTGCTCTCAAAAGTGAATGTGCTTACCGGTATTATTAACTATTGCTTGAATATGTTTGCTACGGATCTGCAATATCATTATGGAATCTCCTACTTTCTGTAGGGGAACTGCAATTTTAATAGTTAACCATTTTTCGTGAACACTTTGGGGAACTTCATAAAGATCCAGTTACGAGTAAAATATTCTGACTTCTTATATTCATGATTTATCAGAATTAGACTCTAAATACGCAGTATCATAATAATACCGCCATGAATATATGTAACTCGGAAAACTTAAAGTAGCCTATAAAGTTTCAATACATCACAGTACCTATAACAGTTACATAACCTGTTTTAATACGTCATTCTCCACTGGATAAACAAAAGAAGTACTTATGAAATTGATACGGGGAGTAAATTCACCCAATTTACTGTCCAATGGCATTTACTAGGAGCATATCATAGACCGTTATACCGTCAGTTAGCAGATATTTATAACACATCTCCGAGTTTCCAAAAGGTTTGATTGATTAACCTGGGAACCTGGGCTAAATGCCATATTCGTGTCAGTGGTTTAATTGTTTTAGCAAGTAAAGCTTTTTCCAATAATTTGCCTACAGCAGTGAAACAAAAGGCACTTCTGGCTGTAACCTGCCCTTGATTTCTAGACATATTCCTCGTCCCCCTACGCTTTTTTCAATGAATCTGTAACCAGATTATCGCTGGTCTGCCCACAAAAGTGGTGGGGGGGGGGGGGGGGCTGCATTGATAACCGCCACTCGTTCTGCAAATGGTGCTTTAGGTGTGGGGGGGGGATTCTAACAAAGATTACAACAGGGTCAAATTTTAAAATTGATCCAATCATTTTGAAAATTTTGAAATTTTTGAGTCGGCCTTTAATAGTTTGTCTTTAAATGTTTAACATTTAATCCAATTGAATAGAAACAAAGTACAGAGAAGAGAAATAAAATAAATAACATCTATGTTTCACAATCTTTAGCAAACTTGTGGATTTAATGTTGTTGGGTTACTTACGTATCGCCTTTGTTCTCAAACTAATGACAGCAGAGAAAGGAATTGAACGTGTGTGAAGAAAGGATAGCCGGTTGACGAGTATAAACCAACTTAACTTTCAAATTGTGTAAAGGTCCGTGGTCCCCAGAACCCCATTTTTACCGGAAGTGGTTCACAATGTTGGTAATCTGAGAAAGCTTCCTATTTTTTCTCATTATCCTGTGAAATCGTAGTTACCCGCTATAAGGATGTTTAATTAGATGCTATGAACGAAAATGTGGCCCATTTTTGGTCAACCACTATTAATTTTACACCGAAACACGTTTTAGCTCTCAAAACTCAATCAAACTGTTGAATTATTGGCGCGAAACTTTACAATGGTAAGGCCATTCTTCCAGATGAAATTGATATATTAAATCGGTTATCCCCTTTAAACTATGAACCACACTTTACTCCGATGACTTCCAATCAACAGTTAAAGACGATTTGTCTCTCTCTCCCATGTTTCATGAATCCTTTTATCTATCATAGGTCAGCAAGTTGCATGACTTTACACTAGTTTTGGTTTATAGCAATGCACATTCATTTCCATGCACACCCCAAAGAACACAATTCAATTAATTAATCACACTTGAGTATCATTATATCGCCTCTTGGATTCGCCTCATTATAAAAAAATACATCATCGAATAATTTCAGCACTACCGTACTGAAACAACATCTGGATTAGAAATGTGTACAGGTATAGCAATAGAAATCCATACTGTATAATAATTCAAAAGCTTCCAATTGATGCAAGCTTGTCGTCATCTAACTGATGGTTAGTATATGTTGAAGTCCCCGTTGTCGCGTGTAACTCATAAAAGTAAAACCGCGGATGTCACGTTAAAAAACCGCTGCGAATCTAATTCGCTGATCAATGTTAAATAGTGTTCATAGTAAATTATCACACTGCGATTCCCCGGCTGTAAGATAGACAGCGTGCTAAGCTCCATGATGTTATTTGAATGCCTAAAAAAGAATTTCTCTCTCATTTGTCGTCTATCCGCCCGTTAAAAACTTCTCTCTTGTTCTTGTTTCCGTTGGTCTTTTGTTTTCTATGTATTTCTTTGTTTCTTTCTGACTTCCTTTTGGTTCCTATTTTTGCTATGTGTTCTTCATTCTTTTTCCGCTTGTGTTTTTATTTTTCTGTCTTGTCTGTTTATTTTAGCTCTCGCTTTCTCTCGCAATTCAACAACCGGTTTTTCATTGTAAACATGAGAGTTTTACTAGTTCCTCATACGTACGAACCATAAATCAAATAATAATTAATTCATCTTTTCTATATGTCATCATTCATGTATAATCTAACTAAAATTTTCATCGCAAACTCTTTCTGCAATTATGTTTGTTCCGGAATTGAAACGATGGCAATAAAGTGGTTCATATAAGAGAATCTACCATAAGAAGAAAAAGATTGCCATGCTGAGGCTCGCGGATCAAAATCGATATCATTTTTAAATTGTTCCGAGTATTTAAATTTTGAAATATAAAATTAAAATTTTCATTTCGCAATGAATGTTGCAAACCACTGGAGGCTTTCTTGTTCACAGCATTATTGAATTTATTGAATTGGTGTAAATAGAAACTAATGTAAATTTATCCATAAGTGTGCATTCATGATAATGGTGGTTTATTCAAATAGTATAAACTCGGATTTGCACGAGGCAAATTCAAAAATCTTTTTTTAATTTAGACAATTTAAATATCCTTTTCCAATGGCATACTATTTTACGTGAAATCTTTACAGATTTTTTACTAGACTACAATCAAATGAGTAACCTTCTTTTTGAATCATCCTGTATGCCCTTGTGGCACTCCATACGTGTACCCTGTAGAATGCGATCTATCTTGCAATAGTATACGCCGTATTTTAAAGCGTCAAAAACTAGAGGGGAAACTAACAAGTTCATCTAGAAGAGAAATTGAGACATTCTAAATAATCACCTCAAGTAAACATAGTACCCATTGACCTTAATTATGTACGACCCTCAACTAAAAGCGCGAATGTTTGACGAAAGCCCCGGCCCATGCACACACTAATTAAGTTACAGCGGAGCATTAGTGTCGTTGACGTGGTACAGGTGCAGATCCCAAAACATTTTCGCAACTTTCACAGCTCAGCCCATCTCCACAATTTGACAGCAGATACATTTGACCTTGGAATGTAACCTTTGACCTCAATACTATGCAGATTCCCATGGTGGCATCAATGGCCCTAATTTGGTGGTATTTGATTTTGCAATGGTACCAAAAACTTTGTCGAAACTTTTAAACATCCGGAAAGGGAGGCAGACAGCGAGGCAGTGAGACAGAATGGCTATTGATTTCTCTCACTATGAGGCCAAGATATTTCTCATTCCCATGCACAGGTTCAGTTATTTCCATTCAATGATGTACTTTGTGAGTATCATTCATATACCCAGAATACCATCAATTCATTTTAATGCATCATACCTATTCACTGAACGTGTTCCTATGGATGGCATAACGTAGCTCAAAGTGATCTGTCCCCATTAACATTCGTTTAGGCAACACCAAAAGGGACAATCCCCCCTTAAATCACCCTGGCCTGTTACTTCTACAAAGAATGGTTTCTTATTTTAAAAGTGTCTCTTTCTAATGTTAGCATCAAGGATAGTAGATAAAGCCTAGGTTGCCTTTGACAGTATAGCATTTTGCCACTTATAAAATTACCTAAACTGATCTTACTGTTAAAAAAATCTTCTGTAGAATCCATTAGCTAAAATAACAACCATGTCAGTATACTTAAGTCTTTAATATGAACCTCATACCATCGATTTTATTGAAGTATACGTTAGAGTTTCGTTGTTTGTCAAGACAGCAGATAATTAATCTTAGCTTACAGCCATAGATGTTCCACCGTCATAATTAGTTCAATATAAAAAGAAATGTAGACATGTTAACACTCACAGAATGGTTGGGTCCAACATGCATTAAGAGGTGAACAGGCCAACATTGGCTAAATTTTGACACCATTTTTGTTTGTCTATATAGACATTGGGCACAATTTATCCCAAACAAAATTTGCCTAAAATATGCTAAAATCATTAACATTACCCAACGAATGGGTAAAAATTTACCCAACGCTGGGCTGTTCACCCGTCAATGCATGTTGGTTACAATTCGAACAACCGTTCTGAGAGTGTAGGTGTTTCAGATTACCGACAGTCCCTTAACAGGAAAGTCGATTCACACGAAAATTTTAACTCTAGTGCCCCATTTTGCGCTGTATTTTACTGGCATTTACTGTCTCTCGTTGCCACTTTTAATGTTAAACTCTAACTTTGTAATGCTTACCTCTGTTAATCATAAAACCTAGTAAAGTAACCCTCTAAAATTTCAATTCACTTTTAAATATTATACAGTGCAAACGACCCAATTTGAGAATACTATTACATAACTTCAGTATGATTAAGTAGTCCGTTTTAAACTTTAAACAAGTCATACATACAAATAAACATCCTACTATTGTTACGGTTTCATAAACCACTTGGTGGCCAATCTGTTTGGTTTTACTAACACGTTTTCTATTGCAAAATTTCAAATCGGTCTCTCCGTTCTTTTAATTTTTTTAAATTATTACATCCAAGGGTATAGTGAGGGCTGAGGACGGGTACAATGTGGGTTCATACGTCATCGGTAAATGTTCGCCATGTTAGCCTTTGAACATGCTTTCCGCTGCACCTATATTTGTTGCATCGGGGCTCGAAAGCATTTTCTAAAGGCTATAGCGGTCGACCGAGCGTGTGCCGATAGTAAAGTGTAGATGAAACCCCCATACCGGACCGATTCGAAGGTTTTAGCCTCTATAACTTTTAAGAACGACATTTGGGGAATATTTTCGATACAGGTGTAAATGCTAGAGCATGTTTACTCTGTGGATAGGCCTATTGCAAGAATGTTTCCCAAAGAAGACAAAACTGTAGTAACACTTTATAAAAGTATGACTGGCAGTGAGATTAATAATGCACCCTGTCTTAGACATTACAGTCCAATTTCACTACTATGTATTGTGTAAAGCTTCTTCACAAACACAAGAATCTTTGACAAAATATGATATAATTTTTTATTTTTTTTACGTTTTTCTTTTTTTATTTAAATAATTAATTTAATATTTTTTAAATATCAAAAATGTTTTTTTTTTTTTTTTTTTTTTTTTTTAATTTTGTATTTTGTTTTAATCTGTTATTGATTTTAAAAGCATTGTCGTGTTTCTGAAGTTGATAGTAGTAGGAATCAACTACAAAAACACATAATCCAAAAGGTCGAAGAAAGCATGGCAAGACTTGCTAATTTTGCATAAAAACCCTATGTGCTATTTTGCCTATATTTTGTTTATTATACAACATTTAAAATGGACGACCCTATTTAAGTATATAAACGTTCACCTTGAGAGAATGGCCTCACCCCCAAACCCCATCTGTAATTGTTGCGTTGATAATTTCAACCTTTTCATGGTGAGAGCTAAAAAGATGCTGTTTTCTAGCCCGACAGACTTATGTGTAAATTAATATCGGTGGACCAAAATGGGTACATTTCGCTCATAACTTCCCAACCATATATCCTTTACCCTAAGATTTCACAGGGTATGTGAGAACATAGTAGCTTTCTTTTCTTCAGATCCAAAATGTTGACCACTTCCGGTAAAATCTTGGATATGGGATGGGGACGATGTTATTAGCGATCAGGCCACGACCCTTTAACTCTTGAGCCTTTCTTGCTTGTCCAACATGAGGTGAGTGTCGCCTCTTTTGAGTTGGGTAACGTATGTAGTGGCAGATAGTTGATGATTCTCTTCCTCATTGACGTCATTTTTCTTTTGGTTTGGCATTTATATGTATAAGGCTGACTTTATCTTGCAGCATTCTCAAATGATGCTTTGTAGATTTTGTGCAGCACATCCCATCCCCTGCTATGAAGCTGTGTAGTCAAGCTCTGTGAGATACTGACTTTTTGGGTTACGTCTACACGCTTTGACCGCCTTTTTTGTGCTGCTGTCACACCTATTACCCAGGCTTTTACCCAATGTCCCCCTTTTTAAAATGGGTCACTACTCAATGACCCGATTTTCTTCTTTCCTTCCTGCTATCCACTTTTCCACAAGTCTTGCATAAAGTTATCCAATTTCTTTTAAGAATTTAACACCAAACTTAAAAATTTTCGCGGCCTACGTGCACCTTTTAATAATTTTATTATATGTTCCAATAGGCACACTTTATCTCTCTGTATAATTTGCTAACTACAAATCTCCCATCCGATTGTATAGTATGACAAGTCATCCAGAATGCAAAATGAATTTGGCGGGAAACTGCGCCATCTTGAATAATTACATCATTTCCACATATCAATTGCATGTGCTACACATATTGCAGGCATAGCCATGCAAAAACATGTGCAAATACTAACAAAATCGGAAATCCTCCCTAAACATGCATTTATGAGCTATATAACCTTTGTCAAAATATGGTATAACATCCACCCCACAAGGATAAATCAAAGTAGCAGTCTTTCAAGTCTTCCCTTTTTCTACTCTCTACCTTTTGGGATATGTTGTAGGGACTTTTACTGCTAGTTTCAGTAAAAGAACCTTCTGTAGCAATTTTGTACAGGTGTTACCTAGTATTTTTTCGTAGATTAAAGTGGACTATTAGCACTTAAGGGTATGTTCGGATACCTATACTTGTTACATGACATGGCAAAGATTTGGATTTTTTTTCTTCCGATTTCCTGATTTAGAACATCTGATAGTTAGTTGCCTTTAGGGTGGTAGCTCAGTTCAGCAAATAATCTTTTACAAAAATCGTGAGAGCAGTGTACTCAATTTCACTAATTAATTAAAATGGACCAGCCTAACTGCTTCATCGCAGTAATCAATTATGTGTTATTTGTGGTATTTGGTCGTTTTAATTGCTTTTTGCTATAATCATATTCTATATATACTCCCTAACGTCCCTTACTTGCTTATCAAATGCACTTTTGTAAAAATCACGGAGCGACCCTTGCCTTGGGGTTAGTGTGGAAATTTGGCTCCTAGATCCTAACAGAAAAATAAACGCTACCTCACTTTTTGGCGGTGATCGTCAGATTTTTTCTCTTAGGGACGCGAGGGATATAAGCAATATTTAAAAAATAAGCCTTACTTATACAAGGCACTATTTTTCATTTTAATTTTATATTATTAGTCCATAAACTTAACGATGGCAACAATAATAATAGTATTGATTAATAATAGTGGAATAAGGCGAAATATCATACACACTCTCTGTAATATCCCAACTTTGTATATCCCCGGGTGCGCATAAGTTGGGAATATTTTTTTTTTTTCATACCCATCTTAAATGTATTCTATGTTGGCATGTCTCAGTAATCATATTAGATAGGTAAATGATTATAATGAGTCCCACTGTCCAGGTTAAAGAATCCATGCATATATTTGAATTACGTAACAATGCCTTTTGTTGGTAGCTATAAAAAGGCCAGGCTTCTGTTGTTTGTTCCGTTCCCTGCTCCAAACCTGTATGCAAGAAGCCCCACGTTTTTTTTTCAGAGTTGGTTGTTATCTTTCACCAAACACTACAACATATTTTCCCTAAGGCTATGCCTCGTCCAACGGCATTGTCAATACGCCGAAGAATGCGGTGAACTCGACGGGAAGGGTACAAGCAATCCAACGCGCTGATTTCCTTCCTTCCTCGGTATAGTCTCGCAGTCAGTACGAGCCGGCCTTTGAAAATCCTCATTACAGCTCAATCGGAGGTGGGTTAATTGAGGCCACAAAATCTCCAGGACGACCCGCGATTGGCCTATATGATCGTCGACTTGCATAAATCTGTGCCGTAAGCCGGAAATGCCACAGAGCCTGCTTCGTCGTGTTGTGGAGAAGACCTATGGAATCAACGTTTTTCCGCCAAACTACTTCATTACATATTTGTTTATTTGAAGTAAGTATAATTCAAATCAAAATAATCAATCAAATCGTTAGCTGAGAATTACAAGGTTCAACTGATATTTTGTTGATTTTGTGATAATAATATTTTGCTAAATTTACATTTGTCTAAGCTTTAAAATATATGTATATTTTTGTTAAGGTTGGGGTTTGAAAATGTAATTTTGTCTAAGGATGAAGTCCTAGATCCTCTAGTCCGCCGGTTGCATAAAAAAAACTACAGACGTCCAATAAAACTATACAATCAAACTACAATTTATAAAAAAATATAAACCTGTGCATTTTTGCCAGATATTTTGACTTTATTGTTAGACAAGACCAAAGGATAAATACACTTTGGGCTCAGTTTCATCACACCTGAAGGTTCAAGAACTAAAGGTATCAGGCATGTTCATCATTGTGGGATTAACCCTTTTTCAAACAAAAATATTGTACAGATCACAGAGGTGAATGTAAATTATCATACAGTTGAACTAATTCAATATATAATTTTCATGAAAGCAACCAGAAAACCTTAGGTGTGGGGTGAAATGGGACTCACGCTCAGAGGGACAATAATCATGAAATTCATGGAAATTGTGGGAATTTGAACTGCTGAAACTAAATGTAACAAGTTTAACACGTCTGTTGAGGGACAAATGTTTGGACACCGCTCTAATGTTCTCCAAGATTCCAGGGAGAAATAATGATGAAGAAACAGTGTTCAACACAGAGCAATAAAGAAAAGGTGGTTGTGTGTAAGGTTAGTTTTCAACATGGGTGTTGTTTTATGGTCTAATCTACCAACTCTGCTGAACTAACTACTAATTGACGCGACACGTGTCTTTTTTGTGAGACACGGGGCGTTGAGCCAAAGTTTATTTTAATGTCATTCACACTTTGCAGGTTCCACTCAGAACGTTTTGGGGGGCGGCCATTACGGTCATATTTAAGTTGTAAACCAATGGCCCTCCAGTCGTCAAACGATTTGATCGTGAAGTACGGAGAAGTGCGCCGCCGTGGCGATAGGGTTCAGTAGCCTGGTTTTCGGGTGGGGCAGCAAACATAGCAAGTGGCAGATCGGCCTCCGGAGGGCATGGCCAACAAGACGAAGTCTGTTACGAGGCAATGCAGAGTCGCAGGCTCATCTGAGAACCGGGCATATACAAGTCGTGTTTTGATATCCGTTCTGGGAAGTGCACACCAAGGCAGTTTCTGCTGAAACC
>JAMKCH010049443.1:0-34448 GCA_023653785.1 Ophioderma brevispina | reverse complement strand
AACTGATGAGACGGCCGGTGAGAGACCCGTCGAAAACCTATGTCTTGAAAAGGCTACATCTTTCAAAACATTCTGATAGGCAAATAAACTTCTGCACATGTTGCGATTAAATTTTCCTTAAAAAAATCAAATTATGAAAGATCAAAGCATTTGCTAAGAGCCACCATCCTTTTAAAACACTCTCAAAGCAAAAATGCCGACATAATGTTCGAGAATCAAGCCTTCATTATAAAAAGAAATGTTACGCATTTAACTTATCCATTTCAATAATTATCTGAGATCTCACGTCCTCATGGGTCGCGAGGTGTCTGGCTCCCCTTTTTATAAGCTCTATCAGGGCCACCAGAGTGTGGCAAACACCCATAAACATATAAAAAACGACTCTGGAGAGCCACCTAAATTTGAAAAAACCAAATAAAAACATCAAAATATAGGGAAAAAGCCAAACGCTTGAAGCCGCTTTTGGTATTCACCCAACAAATTGAAATATGGATTCACCATTACTAAGATAGGGACTCACATCAAGTTGATTCTATGGATTTTGAGCACGGATATCGGGCGCTGTGAATCACCATTCATTATTACATTGTGGAAAATATCCTCCTCTTGTCAGAAATTAATCACATAATTACCCATACCTATAAAGAAATTAATCCACATAACTGTCCGTATAACCTATTAAGATTTTATTTAACATTTTGTTTAATCAAACCAAATTATCCTCGTCTTCTGAGATGGTAATACCCAAGGATAAACATAGGATAGGCCTATTAAACAAAGAATCACTGGAAAGGTCACATATTTGATTTTGTGGCTTTTTTTGTTAACTTCATCCAAAACCACGGGCCTAACAGACAATGATTATGCTTTTCTGCAAAAAATCCACTCGACATTAGACGTATGATTACTACAATTAATGATCTTGAAACAAACCGCAGAAAGTTTCTAAGTAATATACCTGGGACAGTACCACCTGGCTTTGAAACATCTGTCTTTTTAAATAAAAGCCTAAAAAAATCACATTGAAATATTATTAAATCATCATAAAAAAAACCTGGCGGTCTGTTTTCTAATCTCATTTCTGTGGTGTTGAATCGATGTGATGCACAATTATCATTGCTTTGAAAAGAGCGATGACCCATGTTTTCCTAAGTTCTCTGCAGCTCGGAACTCTCTGCGCATTTTGTGTGCCTATTGGTGGCCGGTATTCTGTTGCCATGCTATACCCAGAGTAGGTGTCGGACAGGCTATAAAAGAATTGATAATCATCCGCATCAAAAAGATTTTTAGGCTAAATAACAAACATTTAACAAGTTTTTTCGCTCAAAGAACCTTTGTATTATAATACTGTATAAATAACGTTCAAACTGATGAGACGACCCGTGAAGGATCGTCGAAACCTAGGTCTTGAAAAGCGTCATCTCATGCCTTTCAAAACATTCTGATAGCAGAAATAAACTTCGCCAATGTTAGTCGAATGAAATTTTCATTATAATATGAAATATAAAGCAATTTGTAGGCTAACCATGCCCTTTTAAAACACCCTCAAAGCAAAAATGCCGACATTATGTTCGAGAATCAAGCCTTCATTATAAAATTGAAAGGTTAAGCGTAACTTAAGCCAGTTTCAAGAATTAAACTGAGATCTCACGTCCTAATGTCGCGAGGTGTCCTGGCTCCCTTTTTATACTAATAACGCTAACATGGGTTAAATATTTTGATGCTATAGTCCGAATTTCTCCAAAACAAATCAAGCTCGGTCTGAAGAAAATTAAACTGATTCAGTGGTTCATTCATCCTCTAGTCCCACTCTGCTCAAATCAATAATTAGGCGATGATGAATGACCCTATTGATGGAAGCAGTGACATTCATATTCCTTTGTGAAATTGCACAAGAGAAGAAAATACAGAAGATAGCTTTCGATTTTAGTGCAAATTACCAGCTTATTCAAAACCGGGAGATAGCAACCCCGGGTTCTGAGGGGCAATTTTCCCGTGGGTGCAACAAATGTCCGATCCAAGCAAAAAATTTCCCGGTCCGTTTCGCAGGTAAGAAGATCCGAAAAGAGCTGATTTAACATTAAATAAGTGTTTTATTTCCCGATTTCCCCTCAAAAAAATTGTAGAGGGGCTACACCACTTGACATGCCAATGATTCAAACTTATAATGCTCTTTATCAGCATGAGGATTTGATTGGCATTAAGTATATGCTTTTGGGAGACCCCCCACTTTAAGTAAAAATTCCAGGCAGGATTACGTACATACCGTAAGAGTTAGGGGTAACAATTCGGGACGTTAACGACTGGACATTTGAATGCATAATAGAGTCATGCCTGTGTACAAAAACGCGCTATGAAAATTTCTTACATATATATTAGTGGGTTTATGTGATCAACACTACCAAATTAAGTAGTACGGCTATTACTCATTTTATTTTACCTGCTCTTCTAAAGTGCGCCATATGAATATACCATTGATTGTTACTTTTTCCTACTCCAGATGGTATTTGTTTTGTTATTCATGTCAAATAATAATGCTTATATCGATTAAAATCCAGTATTACCTAGCATCTCCCCAATGTAATTTAGAAGCAGTAAAATCAAGACAAAACGCATTTTGTCATATGAAAATTTCTAAACAAGCCTTAACAATATGATTTGTAATGCACGTGCTGTTACTTAAACACCACATTTAAAAAGTCCAAGTATTTATGGTTATGACTTTACCTAATCCTAAATGTTGTTTGTTTTTTTTAAAGGTTTAAACTGTAGCGGAGGGTGATATACAAGAGTGTAAAAACAGTTAAAAAAATAAAACTTTACCTAAAAGCACCCTCAATTTTTTATTTTTTTTATTTTTTTTATTTTTTTTATTTGTACATATTAAAGAGAATTGTGTATTAGCCTTTTCAAAACAGCAAACCCCGTTGAATCAGGGAACCCCAAAAATGACCGAGTTGTCCCTTATTTAATAAAATCTGATTTATTTACATAGCCGTGATGTACGAAAAGAGAATTTTTACTGTCTGGCCAATGCATTATCATTATCAATTGCAGGGACTGATGGGGGAAATCAAAGGTTTGGGATATTAATAACCGCTTTGTGTCGGCTTCTTGCAAATTTGATCTATTTTGACCTGTGCCCTTTACTACCGTGAACCTATATCTATAGTGTCTCGGAATATGCCAATCCATGGGTGGTGTTATTTAAATTGGTGTGCTAAAAATATTTTGATTTAGTGCTACAATTTTTAAAGAGTTGAGAGAAAATGGCACACGCATCTATCTTTTTCATTTCCAATCGAGATGAGGTGATGGACTTTGGTAACATAGTTTTATGCTAGAGTTCCAAGTGCTTATCGCTGGATTGTCGACTTGATATTGATACAATCCGGCAATCATGAATTTTGGGCATTTGCAGAAATTACAGCCCCAATTTCGATCGCCGACCGAAATGAACCCCGGGCATAGGGCTCACATCCTTTCAGCGAAGTAAAAGATGAGTAGCTCGGAAAATCGGGATGCGTGAGATGCAATCGTTGAGCGAAAATACCCCCGGAAAACGAGCTCGTTGAAGCTGGAGGGCGGGGACTTGCAAAACAAGTTATAATTTCTGTCAATTATACAACAAAACCCAAGTCCAATGGATTTTCATTATGAGCCAGTCTGGACGATTATCATAAAATGAAGATGAAATCAAAGGCAAACATAAATCTCACATTGGAGCTATATTTACATAACATTAGGAAGTCAAAATGGTCATGTATCAGTTAAGGGTGTTTATTCTGCTGAACTGCGTGTTTTGGTTTGATGAAGAGTAAGAGTAATATATCATCATGGCCTCCGTCCATGCAAGCGACTTGGACTTTAAGCGCCCAAATTGAGTCACAGTTTATGGTGAACAGCGACGTCTGTGGCTGAAGAGGCCAATCCAAGAGTGGCAGTCTCTGCCACCGCGCTAAATTATAGAGGATTGTCCACCAGATTGGACTATCAAGGATCTGTGAAGCTTCTTTTAGTTCCTGCTTTCCCAATACTGGCGATTGATCTGTTGTCTTCCAAGCTCAAGGTGTTGCTTCATGTTCTCCGCAAAGGTGACGATTGTCAGCAAGTTTCTTCCAGCACCCAATGTCGATGTTCAGGGGGTACCACACTATCACGCGTTACAAAATCCTTGAATAGCGGGCATGGGTCGACCAAATTTAACTTGCCAGATTAGATCAGGCATACATGAATCTTTCGGTAGACGGCCTCCTCCATTCGACGGACATGGCCCAGCCCATCGGAGGTCTGCGTCTTTGTCTAAGAAATGTATAAATGGTGGCGAGTCCCAATTCGAGTCAGGAGATTGAATTTGGACCATGCCTTCCAAGTGACACCCGAATCGTCCATAAGCGCAGATGGAAGCTGTGAGTTTCTTCTCATGCCTAGAGTATGTAGTTCATGTCTCACTACATACAGTAATGTGGGCTGTGAGTGCAATCCACCTAATTGGCACGAGTGGAATTGAAAAGATAATAAATAAATAAAAACAAAAAAATTAATAAATATTATATAGAATATTATAGAATACAATACATAAGTAAAAAAAAACAAAATAATAAATAAAATGTATGTTTCATTTCCACGGCAAATGCCCCTTTTTCTCGACGCAGTGATCTGTATTAGTTTGTCAGGGATAATTGATGTGACACGTTTTTGGTGCTTATGCTCTAGTGAAAGACCCATCACCAATAATTTTTTTTTTTTTGTGGGTGTTTCATTTTACCGGCTTTCGTTGTGGTGGGGGGAAGGGTGGTTTGTTTGTGTCTTGGTGTTTTTTGGTTTTTTTGTAAGTGGGGGGTTCGTTTTTGGTTGTGGCAGGTAGGAGGCTGTCGTTGTGTGCGTTGAGGGGTTTTTGGGCGTTGTGTTTTTGTGGGAGGGGGATGGTGGGGGGGTGAGGGGGGGCGTGTGGAAAGCCGCTTGTGTGGGCGGGGCGGGGTGGTTGGTTGGTGGGTTAGTTTGGTGGGGGTTTGTGGGGGGGGCGGGAGTGCGGGGGGGTAGTAGCTGGGGGTGTTTGGTTGTGTCGGGCTGTTTGGGGGGTTGGGGTGGTGGGTGGGGTGGGGGGTGGAAATTGGGTGGGGTGGGGGTGAGGGTGTGGTGTGGTCGGAGGGGGGAGGCGGGTGGGGGGGGGGGGGGGGCGCCGGAGGGGGGGACGGGTGGGGGGTGTGGAGGGGGGTGGAGGAAGGGGGGGGGGGGTGGAGGGCGGGGGGGGGGGGGGGGGTGGGGGAAAGGGGGGGAGGAAGGAGGGGAGGGGGAAGGGGGTGCGGGGGTGGGCGGTGGGGGGGGGGGGGGGGGGGGGGGGAGGGGGGGGGGGGGGGAATGGGGAAAAAAAAACAAAGGCAGAGAACAAGACACCCAAAACACGCGAAATGAAAGACATACCCCGAACCCCACAAGAAGAAAAGCAAGAAAAAAAAGAAAAGAAGTTCCGCAAAAAAAATTAAAGAACAAAAAAAGCAAGGAAGAAAGAGAAAAAGGACAGAAAAAGAAACGGTAGAAAGCGAAAAACATCTCGGCAACACCGCACAGCAAAGCGACACAAGGGGTAGGCACAGATAAAGACAGACAACCACCCAGCGAAGACCAAAGATGTTGTTTGGACAATTTGTTCTTGTTGGGGTGCTTGGTTTTGTTGTTCGGGTGGTGTTAGTTTTGCGATGGTAATGTGTTGTTGGGTGTTTTTTTTTCGGTTGGTTTTGTGTGGGTGTTGGTGTGGTGTGTGTTTTGTTGTTGGGTTGTGTTTTCGGTTGTGTTGTGTTTTTTTTTTTTTGGGAAATGTTTGTGTTGCTGTTTTTGGTTGTTTGTTTTTTTTTTTTGTTTTTGTGTTTTGTGAATGTGTTTTGGGTGTTTTTTTTTGTTTGGTTTTTTGTTTTTTTTTTTTTTTTTTAAATCCTAATGAATAATAATAAGTAATAATAATTAGAATTAATAGGAATGAGTAATAATAAACTACTAATAATAATAATAAAAATAATCCTAAAAACATAAAAAGGTTATAATAAAGCCATTAGACTGCATGTGAAAAGATTTCTAGCAACTACACCTGTTTTGTATGATTATTTTGATGACACTTATTATGTACGGAGCAACCCAATGAGATCTCTTATGGAAAGTGTAAAATCCCAGAAAGCTGACATTTTTGCATTTCCATTTTTTTGAAAGAGTGTGTATCGCAAGAGACATTTATAAACTTGCCTTTCCATGATTGTCTTTAGATGTTTAGCATAACGAAATGTGACTTTTCAAACCAAAGGTTTCTTCTTTCATTCTAAAGGATTACACTGGGCTATTTTGGTCAGGGCCATTTAGCTAGAGATAAACCAGTTAGAAAATAAATTGAAAATGGCCAAGGATGTATAATTGTATTAACAGTCTAGCAACTCCACCCACCTTCCAACAACTTAGTGGAACATCAAAGAAAAAATGTGTTTTTCTCCCAAAGTGTTCTAATCTTAAAGGGTGTAGATGGTTTGTAGATGTGTTAGGTGTAGATATCTGATGCATTCGTGGGCGAGTGTAAGGCAAAAAAAAGAGTTGTCTCAGAGCAAAGGTGAAAAAATGGCTAATGCGAAATGGTTTTTTTTAATTTTTTAGAAAAATGCTAATGCGAAATGCGTTTTGTTTTGTTTTAATGCCAATTTGTGCCACTGTGAGGCTGATTTTCAATTGTTTAATGATTTTTGTTAAAAAAAAAATTAATAGTGAGAAAGCCGAAAAAAACTTATGCGGTCAAAAGCTCAATTTTAAACATATGCGCGCGGTCTTGAGACAAAAAATTGTTTTTTTCTTGGGCCTAAGAAACATTAGGTTTTAAAGGAAAACCCCTAAAAAGAGTTTAAAATACAGAAGAAGAAAGAAAGCATGATTATGATGGGGGAGGGGGTCCCGAAGCATGAACAATGTGACCAAGAAATTTTCACTCCCGTAATGGCCACAAGTAGGCGTTCGTCCAGTCTAGGGGCAAAAAATTGGAATAACCTACCCCAAATCAATTTTTACTCCCAATACAATCAATATCTTTTCTATGTATTTTCTTAATTTTAGTATTTTTTGTAAATGTCTTTTTTTTTTTTTTTTTTTTTTTTTTAATTTTTTATGATATAATTGTATAAGTTTTGTTGCCTAATGGCCTTTTCACGCTTGTAATTACGTTTGCAATATCGTGTATTTTTTTAATAATCTAATTTAAGAAAATTTTAAATATTGAATGTTTTATAGTTGCTGGGCCATATGGAAGAACAGAGGAATACTGAGTTTCTCTGACTATGGATGGACCCAGCGTAAAGAATAAAATACAACAAAACAAAGAAAACACAGATGATCTATGATAATGAGTTCTCCATTAAGAGATAAGAGATAAGACCAGTGATAATAATTCCTGTATAGAGGTTAAACAAAAGTGTGTTATTCCCGTACAATTTAGTGGTATCGTTCCGCATTTTTTCCTACACGCTGTTGGATTAATTAATAATTCTGTGCTATAAATTCTATAAATATTTTTGAACGCAGCATCCCCAAATACTCTAAAGTACATTTGGAGGTTGCAGGTTTGTACAAGTGGGTGTGTGTGTGTTTGTGTGGGGTGATGAACGAAAGTTTATCAACGTCGAGAAAAATAAGAAGCCCTACATTTACAAAGGTTTTGAATAATTCAACGGAGCTCTGCACATCTCTAAGACTTATATATTTAGGTTTAAAAATTGATTCATTTAGAAAGTAGAAAGATTAGTGGCGAAACAATATTTCCATGATATTTGCCATTTTCGTCCACCCTGAGGCACTAAAATGGTAAATAATGGCCATTTTTTTAGTTGCGAATAGACCAAAATTAATTCGATACATAAATTGGTTGTTTGATATTTTTCCCCCAGAATTTACCTTTTTTTTTCTAAACCATAGATTTTGTCGCATTCATTGCTACAGGCAGCCCCGGATTTACCACAGGGTCAGTTGGGTCAGGGCCCAGGACCGGACTATGGTATCGGGGGCTGTATGCCAAAAGGGTTAAATTAAAATAGTTTAAAAAATAACAAAAAAATAACCGAGATTGTATAATTGTGTCTAGCAACATCACCTCCCTTCCCAACATAACATAGTGTAAAAAATTTCAAAGGCAAATGGGAATGATGTCTCTAAAAGTGTCTTAATGAAAGGGTGTCGATATCTGATGGCATGGACAAAAACAGCCAAGAGCCTATAATATTTTAGAGGGGAAAATAAGCCGAAATTAACAGCAGAAGTTATAGAAGAAGAAGAAGAACACAGGCGCAGCACTTCAGTCACATGGATAAGTGGGGCGGGACTCGGATGGTACTTTCCTAATTACTATAATACTAGTGCAACTAACCGATGTAAATTTGAGAAGAAAGAATAAACAAACTCAGACCAGGCAAAGTTTCATTTAAGTGCTGATGAGACCTCATTACATTTTTAATTGTTTCCACGGCCATTATTTTGCTTTGATAATGAAAGAACAATCATAATACCATGTGCATGTGTTGTAATATTTTAATGTGCATGAATACAGCGGTGTCCTGCGTGGCATTGGATGTGTCGGATATCGTTCACCCGGCACCAAATGGATAAGAATATATTTAACTCCAGTGGTTGGTATGTCTTTGGAATTGGCGGAAATATATAGATAGCCTTTGATTAATCTATTATATGTCTAGATTTCATGGGTGTTATGAAATTGCATTGATTATAAAAATGGGTATATTCGATATACTCCAGAGATGAAACATCAGGCCTGCGAGTGTGACGAGAGCAATAATTGACACCAGTTCCAACAAAATTTGAGGCATTGTAATTCTTTCCCAGGGGGACCTTGAACCCGGTAGAACCCAGCTAGTATATTTAAGGACAACTTGCAGATGCATTACCCGTGAACACAGGTGTGTCTCAAGGTAGTTATCTTAGGGCCACTGTTATTGTGTCGTATGCAAGAATGCAGAAGGCACATCGGGATTACTCTGGCGTATGGCTGTGTAGTGTGTTTGTGGTCAAAATGTTAACCCTTATATGCAGGGCATATCAGTAAAACGCACTAAAATTTCTTCCCACTTTTTGTGGTAATTGGTGTAAAATTCTTCCAAAATTAACTAGTGGCCATCTTAAAGCCCAAATACCCTCTTTCCAATGATATGTAATTTATTCATGTGTGGTCATGAATCGAATAATCTGTTTTTTGCACAATTGGACAAGTCACGCTTGGGACCCAATTTCAATCAAACAAACAAATCCTCATTGTGCAAAAAAAATAATATATTACTCGGTTACCATGACCGCACATGAACCACATTACCTATCGTTGGAAGAAGAGGTTATGTGGCTGAGATGGGCATTCATTATTTTTGATGTAATTTATACAAATTACAACCAGACATTGGGGAGAAGTTTTTGTTTCGTTTTTATGATACGCCATGTATTGCATGCCGTAAGGGTTACGATGATGAAACTTGGTGGAAATGAGGGGTTGGGGTGGGGTGACATGTTGTGGACCTCATGGATCTTGGTGACCTCATGTAACCTTGGCCGGCCAAAATGTTACCCCAACAGGGGATGGCCCGATTTAATATATAAAGTTTTCATCTTGATAGTTATAATGGCCTTCACCCCAAAACCCTATCTGTAAAGTTTTCCGCGATATTTTCAACCCGTTTTTTGACGTGAGAGCTAAAAACGTGACTTTGTAATCCCCATAGAGGTACTATGTAAAATTAATATTTGTTCGACCAACCATGGGCATATTTTCGCTCATAACATCCAAACCACACATCCTGTATCCTAAGATTTCACAGGGTAAATGAGAAAAATATTAGCTTTTCTTCTGATACCAAAATGTTGACCACTTCTGGTAAAATCTGTGGGTCCCCTTGGATGAGCTATAGCGATCGGGCCATGGACCTTAAATATATTGCAATGCCGTATGAATTCCGTAAGGACTACAATGATATAACATTGGGTGGAAAGAACGGGGACGGGTTGGGTGACTGTTTGGTGAACTCATGTTACCTTGGTGACCTCATGTGAACCTTGTCCCCATTCACCACCGGCGACTACAGACGAACCCGCTGTCCGTTTAATTTTTGTGCATTATCATAATGTGCATTATTGTTTTTGTATTTGGTTTATTTTAAATTTTTTGGTGTATCTGCATGTGCACCCTACTATTGTTTTGTTGTGTATTTTAATTTTGTATATTTCATATGTGCAGTGATGGGCCCCGTATTAGATCAGCGGTCAGCTGAATCGGGTTAAATAATACATGGCTCCAGGCGGACCATATCTTCTTTTGCACCGGCCTTTGCGCATTTTCCAGTTTCCATTCATATACTGTACACGTCCACCCTTTATTTTTGAATTGCAGCTTGTGTTAATTTTTTGTGTCAATACTCTAACCGAGGTTCAAGACCGACACTGCCACACCGTGTTTTCTTGTTTTGTATTTATTAAATCCACAACATTATGTGGTCATTTCCGTTCTGTATTGTTACCCCCTTGTAATATTGTATCCCTATGAATTTGCAACCTGTGGTATTTTGTGGCATTACGTGGCAATTACGAGCGTTTTCCGAATGTTATATATTGCTGGTCATACAGAGTGAATAAAAAAAAAACAGACTTTCATGCTAAAAATGTTTTGGTGAAAAAATGAGGTAGATATGAAAGATTTTCGTGGGCGGATCTATTTTTCTGTCACATATTCAGACAAAATAGGAACTTAACTGTGTACATCCCATTGGAAGCGGAGAAACATGTGCAGCCGCGAAAATCGTTGATTAATATCTACCTCATTTCTCACCAAATTCGTATGTTCGTCCGAGGATACCAGGACAGATATAATGAGACGTATCATTCAGAATATATGTTTTAGCACGTAAGTGGCATGGGGGGGGGGGGGGATCCCTGAACCAAGGATGTCGTTTTTTCGCGCCCATGTACTCTAACGCTTAGATTATTTTGCCAATAATTATGTGATGCCCAATATCAGTTGCGCATATTTTGGTGAACAAAAATCAAACGGCCATGATGTTCTATACTATTAGCCATAGGTCTAAATACGGATTTTTGTGGCGCCTATTCAAAAATTTTGTTTTGCCCCTCCTAAAGCAATATTAGCACATTTTTTAAAGGGCGCCCCAATTTTTCAAAAAATTTGGAGATTTTTACCGGGTGCATTGGTAACTGGCTAGTAACACTATACCTGTGACTGGTTTAAGCTCGAAAATGTCTATGTGTCACAACGAAGGAATTTTGTAGTAGAATATTATTATCGGGATCCCCGATAATTAATAATTCAACGGGATGCTGGAAACGAGCCTTAGGCGCCATGTACGTGTCTACGCTCATATTAGTTGTTTTAAAGTTTCGGGTTAGTCAAGTTAGAGGTTATTTTCTCGGAGGTAGCCACTATTTCATCTGGACGGGCATAAAACGTTAGCATTTCAGCCCTCTGCCTGTTAAGTTCCAATCTGGGATCCCAATTCTAAATAACAAAATCGCTTATTTTGTGATAAATACGCATTTTTTTTAGCATTCTCGTTAGCAGGTATGGTTTCCTAGACAAGTACCAACGTAATGATGCCAAACAAAATATCAAATTTGAAAATTGTGGGAGCTATTAAAAAAATGTGCCAATATTGAAACCATTATGAATAACATTAAAAATTCTTTTGAATTTTGTATTATACTTATCATATTATAATGAATATGGGATATTATAACAATACACCACACATGAACTTTGGACCAGTGGTTTCCTCTGATAAAGTTTGGCTGCAATTGGTCCAAGAGTTTGTTTCCCCAGGTTTTGTCCAGGAGATGGAGATAAACAAAACAGTCAACCTAACCAAAAAGCTACCCAAAATGGAACACACACACACACAAACAAACGTACACACCAAAACACAGAAGGAATGCTATCGCAAAATAAAAAAACAGAGTGGTGACCTTAATCATGAGGTAGAATGGACCCTAAGATAAAAAGGCTTCAAACCCAACCCCGTCCCACACACCTTACCATTCCTGGCGTTCTTTTTATGGAGTTATTGAAGTCTCGCGTGTAACAACTCCCTCGCAAGTCGGATGAACTTCAAACGAGACATATTAGTGAAGTGGCTAGCTCAAGCAGATGATTCGATCGGCGGCAGTTGCCAACAGTAATAGGGCTCTGTTATGTCTTGATAGAGTTCGGGCCATGTTGAGGACTATTCATACTTTGTAACGTCTCTAAATGTAGCCTAGGAAGTTTGTAAGCAATATCTCGTTTTGTTTGTAATTTTCGCCCCATTTTCAATTCTTCCCATTTGCGCAAGTCTCCGCGTAACTGTAACTGTAACTGCAGAAACAAAGTATCCGACCCTCTCCATTGAGAATGCTTAACCGAGTAATGATATAAAAACGATCTTTACAACGTAATATGGTGTGACAATTAAGTCCAGATTATAAGAGCCACACACAATCATTCCGTCATAAGAAGTAGTCAGAAAACGACTGAGTTATCTAATTCTGCATGGGATTCATGGTATAAAAAAATATAAAAACCCAAGCATTGAAACCAAACAAAAAAGGCGGGAATCGGCGATAGCAATTATTTACAAAAAAACGCTCGAGTGAAATACAAATAAATCAATAATAAATCCGAGATTGTTACCATTTGTCGCCATGGATACAAAACAACCAGCCATGTAAATTAAGTGAGTCGTTGCTGCATATTATACCATTAATACCAAGGAGGTATCATGATTACCTCTTGTTAATACTAACTGTATTGTTTTGCGTTGGAGCTGAAAAGAAGCCTCCTTGGAGCCTTGTACCAGACGAGCATAAGTATGGGTCTTTCAGATGTCATCACAAACTGTGAAGGAACTCGCTCAATTGTTTCAAAATGTTTTCTTATTTCAATACTAAAAGGAGCATTTTGTGTGCTTTCGACCATCTTTAAATGTCATTTGGTAAGATATTTAACACAACAAAAAAACACACATGCAAAAACAAAACAAGCAAACCTCAAACAAACAAACAAACACAATAAAATAAACAAACAAACAGCGCCTATTATTGAAAGGTTATCGCGATATGTTAATTCCTCAGAATTCATAAAGATCACTTCTATAATATCAAGAAACCAGCGAAATTGGATTGTTTTGCCTTCAAGAACCATTGACCACTTACGAAACGGGATGGACTTTAAATTTAAATAAGATGGCAATCTGCTTGGATGATTGCGGCATTAATTGTCCGAGTGAAATGAGAGATTTTGAACTTCAGTGATTTGAAATCATTGAGAAGGGATCATATATAAAGGGAGGAAATTGATTTGATCAACTGGAAATCAACACTGATGCGGACGATTATGCATTTGCGTATATAGACACATCTATTTTGACAGAAGAACGAAACCGTAATAGAAAAATTGAGATTGTCAGTGATGACAGTGTAGGATTATCATGATCACAGCGTTCAATTGCATTCTCGTGAGTCGCCACATCCAGTTTTCATGATTAAATCTGTTGTGACCCAATAGTACGAAAACCCATTACGTACAAATTGTACGTAATGGGCTTACATTAAGTCTCGTTTTTTGGCAAAATTTTATATTCTCAGCCCCCCAAAAAGTACGAAAAAATTTCAGTCTTACAAATGATGGCGCATCACAAGTCGTGATAATAAAAGTTTCACTCCCCTGCAAACTCTCCTCTATTGTTTCAGCTTAAAACACAGCATAACCATTTCGGCCCAATACAACCTTGTCCCTATTTTAAACTTAGATCATAAAATGCTTCTTTGGGACCCCCCCTTGATTTACCGGAAGTAGTATCGATTTTTGATATCAGTGGAAAGACAGTATTTTCTCATTGTCGTCCTGGAAATTTGAGCCATCAACTCCATTTAATTGCCAAGATATAAACAAAAAAAAACCGCCGTTTAATGGTAACCATCAATATTAGCACAGTATTGATAGAGCTTTTAGTCTCGCTGCCAGCAAGAGCCGAAAAACCCCTCTATTTTTCGAGTAACCGGTGAACTAATTTGAACAAAGTGCATCATGATATCAAAATGAAGCTTGAAATCTTAGGAATCCGAAACTACATGATGCAAAAAATTATAAAACGGTACAAATCGAGTTATGAGGGGAGGAACACTGTTAAAAAAATGTCCGTAAATTTAAGGAAAATTTCTGGCAGCAGTATTTCCAGTCATTTTAGGGTAAATTTACAGAAATTTTTCTGTTCTGTCAATTACTGACTTTGACAGTATTTTACAGAAATTTGTCTCATATATGGAAAAAAATATGTATTTTAACATAATGTTTCCGTAATTTAAAATTACGGAACCAAAAAAAAAAAATCCGGAAATAGTGCTGCCAAATTTTTGAAATATTTCCGTAATTAACATTTTTAGCTATTTTTTATGTTTTTTTGTTTTGTATTTTTATGGTGTTCTTTAAAACAATTTTTCGTAAATTTACGGAAATCTGTTTTCTTAATTTACGGAAATTTTTAACAGTGAAGGACCCCCTATGAAAAATCACTAATACATTTTGATATTAACATGGTATGCATCTACTATCTAGTACAACTTCCAATATTTGAGTTATAAGAATTTGTTTGGATATGCACCTATCATAATTATGTAGTTAGCACCATTACAGGCCTTCATATTAAATAATTCTAAAGTATGTAGATCACCATGGCGGTGGGTGGAGGGGGGGGTGGTAAAGCAACCAAAATTAGATAAATAACATCTTCCATGGTGATTGTGGCTACAGCCTCCGAATATGTAATTTTCCTGGAATTAAAATGCCTTAACTATATTATAAAGTGATCTCAGATAATCCATTCATCATTTTAATAACATCTGCACAAATTTATAGCTAAAAACAATGGCCTTTTGGCCTTGTCGTATGACCCCTCAAAGTTGTCACCTTGGGGGACCCTTAGATACCAACGTGAGTGAAAAAACCTTAGGCCCTTAAGTGTAATTGCTTTGTCCTTTTGCAAAAATACCAAAAAGACAAATAACAGAAACAACAACAAAGACAAAAGCCAAACAACAGAACCCATACACTTGCCTGAACTAAGCAAGTAAATGAATACTTAACTGCGAGGGTGTACGTTCAATATGAGTCACAGAAGTAAACCTATGGGAATTGAATGTTGGTACTTTTTGGCACCCACTGAATAGAAGATATTATACTGAACCCCCCCCCCGCATTAGGCCAGGTGTGTTTTAAAAAACAGTTTAAAAAAGAGTAAAGCATATGGCTAAGCATATGTGAAAAGTTATAAGCTGTTACGTCATTTAGCCGGGGGGTGCTAGTTTCAGCCGTTTTGGTATAATGCACGTTACCTTTTTCTTGAAAATTGTTTAAGGAAAGGGGTCATTTCCGTTTCAAGTATATTTTTACAGGGTCAATTAGCAGGAAGAATGATCACAAACCACCATGTGAAAAGTAGTGCTGCCAAAATGGCTCAAAATACATTTTAACAGTTAGCTATCGCTCAACTTCTGGGATTCGCCCCAAAACCTCCACCAAAGCAGTATAAGGGTAGCAAATCTTTCTTTTTGGTATATTTTCGGGGAATGGTCAAACACCGCCGCAAATCTACCAAACCAACAGTGGAGAACCCCCCTGGAGTTCCGAACATTTTCAATTATTATAAAGGGTTCGTATTATATGTATCACTTAAAGGAATTGCTCCTTCCCCCCCTTTTTTTTTTCCATTTTCCCCCCCCCCATGGTTTTATCTTCCACTTTCTATGATAAACTTTAACGCTCGTCCTAAGAAAGTTGGTGGTACCCTCCCCTCCGTGAATTTTCCTCCGGCACGTTAAAATGCCAAAGATTTTGCAAAAAAAATCTGGGTCTATAGTCCTCATTCTTTCCGGTCAGTTAAGGGACAAAAATGTGAAGGTACTAGCGGAGTTAGGGTATGCCATCAAAGTCAAAGGGTAAGAGGGTTGTTGCACAAGAATATTTAAGGTACATTTTTAAAAATATTCTGCACAGTAGGATCTAAATACTCTATGTTTTTGTAATACTAGTCAATTGCCATTATTTAAAGCTGCCCAAACCGACATGAAATCGATATCCTACTTTTAGCCGAAAATGGATTGTACCTGAAATCATAAGCCTCGGATGCTTTATAACGAACTCAGGGGGTGGATAAACCCCACTCCCCCCAGGCCCGTAACAAGTTCTAAAGGCTTGTAAGACGAGGGTTTACAAACATAAACCATAGAAACAAAAAAGGATTGTGCTTCTAGCGGTATACATTACTTAACTAATACTTTCTCAGCTATAAAAGAGTTACGTCGCAGGCCTTATTTTACCAGTTTTCATCTAAGAGATATGCGCCTCGCCATAACCTTTACTGAACTAACCATTTCTTAGCTAAGAGATGTAACAGGTCTATAGATTTACTGAACTAATTCATTTCTTAGCTAAAGTAATTCTGTTGCAGGCCTAAACTAATCATTCTTAGGTAAGAGGATTGCATGCAGGCAATAATTAACTGAAACTTCATCATGTCTAGCCAAGAGGGTGGACCGAGGCCTATAAATGTACTGAATAATAATTGCTTAGCTAAAAAGGCTGGCCGCAGGCCTATGCATGTACTGAACGATTCTTAGGTAAGCGGATTGCGTTGCAGGCATACCTATTTACTGAATTAATCATTTTCTATTAAGGGGTCCGCGGATGCCGAAATAATAATTTTCTCAAATAGAACGCCTACGCGCAGGCTTATAGGTTATTACGGATATAAATAAAATTATAGGTCGTAGGCCTATAAATTTACTGAACCAATCATTTCTTCAGCCCCAAAGCAGAGGTTGCGCCGTAGGTAATAATTGACTAACTGTCATTTCATAACCTGGTTTTGCGCAGCAGCCAGCAGTCGTATAATTTAGTTGAACTAGTAAAAACCCAAAATAAGAAGGCCCTGAAAGAAGGCAGGGAGGATGAAGAAATGAGGGGACCTATGGGGGGGTAAAATATTTCTTAAATATGAAGATTGCACCGGAAGGCCTATAAATTTACTTAACTAATCATTTTTATTAGATAGAAGATATCACCGCAGGCTAGTAATTATGATGGCCCTATAAATTACTGAACTAATCAAAGCTAAGAGGATTACACCACAGGCCCATATATTAATGTATTGAACTATAAGCCCCGAAAGAGTTAGGACTTGAAGAATAGGGAAATATGAGTTAAAAAACATTTCCTTAGAAGATTGCGCCTCATGGCCTATAAAAATTTGGGAGACAAGCTATACCATAAATAAAGTAACCCCGTCGGCCTCATGTATTTAGGGTAGGAGAAAGTCCATTTATTCTACACTAACCCGAAACCCTAACCTAGTGGCGCAACCAGACATTTGCAAAGTGGGGGGGCAGAGGACCGGACAACGGTCACTTCTTTTGGGGGGGGTTGGCGGGGGGGGGTGGCAGGTTTCTGAGCGGAGGGCGCCCCCTGTGGTTTAAAACCACTGCCCTAACCCTAAGATGAGTAAAAATTGAGGTTAAAATAGAGTAAACTATGAGGTTGACAACCGTGGACCGTCATCCTTGACACGATGTCCGCAGATGTATAGCAAGAGATCAGGTTTATTTCGCTCCCGAATCCACCTCACATTCACAGCACTACCACAACACCCCACATTCCATACACACACACACACACACACCACAAATCACAAAGCTCCTGCATGATAATTCCGGATCACTAGTGCAACCAATGTGTTTCTGACAGCCAATCGCCAAAACAGGATTTGGGGGTGGGGGTTATAGACCCGGGGGTATAGATTGGGGTGGGGCGGGAAGAGAAAGAAAGGCTATTTATCAAAATTATAGGTTTCGGTTGTTAAAATTGTTTTTTTGTTATGGTTAAAATTATTGGGTGGACCAAATCCCAGATTTGTGATAAAATGTATCAACATGGGCTTGTTATTCAAAATTTTCATACTAAAAATAGGGGGTACCCTTTGACCCCCCATAACTTAATAATTGTACACGTTTTTAATTTTTGCATCATGCATGTTCTGACTCCTGGGACCTATACCTACAATTTGATTTGCAACCTTTGTTCCCTTAGTTCCACCACCTATCGAAAAAAATGCCTCTGGCGCAGCACTATTTGCAATATGCATTGTTGCTTCTACCACAATCAAAAGCACAGTTTGTTTCCACACTGTACTTGATGGGGCGTATGTTTAAGTGTCAGGCCCTCATATCAAGTAGAGAACCCAATAGACATAAATCGGAATAATCACCTTTAGTCTGTAAGCTAAAACCAAAAATTGTAAATTACTAAATTGTCTCAAAACAGCAGTTTTTTACGTTTGCTCACATATATAACATAATACAAATATAAAATTTTTTTTAATATTTTTGTCATAATTGTTCAAAAATGGAATTTTTACGTATTGGTCCCAAGTGTCAATTTCTGGCAAACTTTCAGGTTCCCCGGCCTTAGAGATACGTACGACAAAATCTTTGTTTGACATTGGGCGCACTTACAAAAACTTTTAAAAAAGTCTCAAAATGTTTTCATTGACTCGCCACAGCCTAAACCATTCGGCCCCATACCATGTTCGGTCGACCCAATTAAAGCTTGTCGTATTTTCAACTTGATATGGGGGGGGGGGGCTAAAAGTATAGGCTAAAACCACCATTTAAAAAATATTTATTGTCATAATTTGCTCAAATATTTTTTTTTTTTTTTTTTTTTTTTTTTAATATTTTTCATATACAAACATAAAAATGGTGAATGGTGCTCAAAAATGATTTGTGACGTATTTGGGCCCCAAGTGTCCTTTTTTTGGGGCAAAATTCCAGCGTCCCCGGCCCCAATACGTACTACAAAATATTTTGTTCTGACAAATGAGGGTGCACTGATATACCTTTTAAAAAAGTCCCGCAAAATTCATTTTCATTGACCAGCCTAAAACCATTCGGCAATTCGCCCCATAACCATTTCGACTCAATTACAGCTGTCCGTATTTCAACTTGATATGGGGGGGGCTAATTTGGGCCTATGATACCTAAATT
Organism: Ophioderma brevispina; assembly: GCA_023653785.1. Taxonomy (NCBI): domain Eukaryota; kingdom Metazoa; phylum Echinodermata; class Ophiuroidea; order Amphilepidida; family Ophiodermatidae; genus Ophioderma; species Ophioderma brevispina. The sequence continues at coordinate 15,347 of JAMKCH010049443.1, read as the reverse complement.
AAATCAATATTCTTTGTAAATCAAAAACACTACTCAACAAAATTTAGACCTAAAAGTGATTTAGGTCCATAAATTTTACATTAGAATCTCTGTACGTTTTTGGCAGATGTGACCCAAATTGTCCCACATACTTAAGTATAAGGCTAAAACCAACATTTTTTTATTACTTAATTGTTATAATTGATTCTAAACGTTGCATTTTTCGTTGCCCCAATCTATTATATATAAGACAAACTAAAAATGAATGTGATGTCATAATTTGGAATTTTGGACGTATTGTGCCCAATTGAAAGTTCTGCAAAATGTAGGTTTTCCCCGGCCCAATACGTACGAAAAATTTTGATCTGACAATGGGGCGCACACTATAGTTGACCATTAAAAAAAAAAGTCCCCAAAAGAATTTTCCATTTACCACCTAAAACCAATTCGGCCCATAGCCATTTCGACCCAGTTAAAGCTTGTCCGTATTTCAACTTGATATTGGGGGGGGGGGGGGCTATTTGGGCCTAGATACCTAAGGTTAAATCAAATATTCTTTGTAAATCCAAAAACACATACCTCACAACACAATTTTAGACCTTAAAAGTGAGTTAGTCATAAAAAAATGTTTAAAAATTCGAATCTGTAACGTTTTGGGCAGATTTTACCAAAATTGGTCCACATACTACGTATAGGCCTAAACCAACATTTTTTTTAAATTACTTAAATTGTTATAATTGATCTAACGTGCATTTTTATGTTGCCCAAATCATATTATATAATAATACAAACATAAAAATGAATGAGATGGTCCATAATTTGGAATTTGGACGTAATTGTTGGCCCAATTGTAATTTCTGGCAAAATGTAGTCCCCGGCCCAATCCGTACGAAAAATATTTTGATCTCAAATGAGGGCGCACTGATAGACCTTTAAAAAAGAAGTCCCCAAAGTCATTTTCCATTGACTCTTTGAACTTCCCCGGCCTAAAACCATTCGGGCCCCATAACCATTTCCGTTTTAAAAAACCGATATGGGGGTGGGGGCTATTTGGGGCCTATGATACCTAAGTTAAATCAATATTCTTTGTAATAAAAACACATACCTCAAAACAATTAGACCATAAACATAACAATTAGTCAGAAGTCCATAAAATGCTATAACTTGAATTCTGTACGTAGTGGCAGAGGTGACCAAATTGGTCCCATTATCATGCTTTGAGGTGTCGATCGCGATATAAATATCGGATCCTACGCATGATAAGGATAAAAAATTGATGATTTGCGCCCAATATTTATTGTCTCTGCTAGAGTTTTAAAAATATTTGGGCTCGAACTCATAGCTCGTCCAATAAATTGGGCTGAAAAATCAATCAATTTTATTACAGACTTAAGTATATAGGCTAAAACCAACAATTTTTACATACTTGACACTTAAGTGAAAAGGGTTTCACTTCCCGTTGGTCCCAAGGGGGGGGGGGGGGAGGGGTCCATGGACCCCCCCTAAGGAAAATCACTTTCCCGATGGATTTTTGTACGAAATTTATTACACATGTGAAGGGTCATAGACACCCCAAATCAGCAATAAAGAAATGATTTTTTTATTTGGTGCTGCAAATTAGGGGCAAAACATTGATTTCAAACCTCAAATGGGCAAAAAGATGAAAATTCAAATGAGCCTTGCGCTTACATCAACTGTTGAAATATTTTTCTGTTGATATGCTACTCTAAAGACCCAAATTACATTATTTAACAAAAAAAACTTAGTTTTCGGAATCCTGTATTTTTAACGGGTTGGTTGCAAAATAACACAACATCATTTTCCCTAACTTTGTACGTAACGGTGTTCGCAACGTCTAAACCAATGAAATTGTTTGTTTTTCAGCACATAAAGTTTAATTTTTTTATGTTACTATATTTGTTTACTTATATGTAGTTGGTGAAACATATATCAGCAAAAAAATCTTGCTTTGGTTCTTTGAACTTTTTAATATTCTCAAGTTGACTTCCGTTAGTGCCCCAACGGGGGGGGTTCCATGGACCACGCACTAATTACCTCATTACGCTTGGGCCGTTTAAATTTTTTTTGGTATGAAAATAAGCGCATTTCAAAGTCCAGACAATTACAAAAAATTTCGGATCAAAAAACCCACGCGTAAAGCGGCCAGCCGCGAAAACAAATTTGTGAGGGTACCTAGGAACCCCCCACTTGTTAACTTAAGTGTTAATTGTTCACAATTGATCAAAACATGCAATTTTACTTGCCCACCAATCATATTGTATATAAGACAGAGACAAAAAATAGGAAATTGTCATAAGTGCTCAAAACATGCAAATTTGTACTATTGGGCCCAATGTCATTTTTTGTCAACATTTCAGGTTCCCCCGACCCAATACGTACAAAAAATATTTTGGTCTGACAAATGAGTGCGCACATGCTGATATACCTTTCAAAAGTCCCCAAAAGTTGTTTTCCGTTGACTCAAGCCTACACCAATTCAGGCCCATATGCATTTTGACCACTTAAAGCTTGGTCCTTATTTCAACTTGAATATGGGAGGGGAGGGGGGAGCTATTTGGGCTAGTATACCTAAAGTTAAATCAAATTTTCTTTGTAAATCAAAACAACCTACCTCAAACAAGATTTAGACCATAAAAATGAGTTAGATTATTTTCATAAATCTTAAATTGACTTTTTACGTACTGTGGTCATAGGTGACCAAAATTGTCCAACATCTTATATTAGGCTAAAACAACATTTTTTTAACAAATTATTACTTAAAATTGTCACAATTGATTCAAACAGCATTTTTTGCTTGTCCACCTCATATTTATATAATACAAAACATAAAATGATTGAAAATGGTCATAATTGCTCAAAATGGAATTTGTACGTATTGGGCCCAAGTGTCATTTTTTTTGAAAAAAAATCAGGTTCCCCGGCCCAAGACGTACTGAAAAATATTTTTGGTCTACAAATGAGGCGCACTTATAGACCCTTAAAAAAGTCCCCAAAAGTTGTTTTTCAATTGATTCATAGCCTAAACCCAATGCCGGCCCCATAAACCCTTTCAGCCCATTTGAAAACCTTGTTTTGTACATATCGATAAAGCATTTTTTTATAGGAACATAACCTATACCGCAGTTTTCGCTGATGTTTGTGAAAACTGAAGGAAAAATGCAATTCTTTACCATAAGAACCTCCACGAAACAGTGTTTTTAGTTTCAAATATTAGAAATATTTTCACAACTCTGATTATCAACCAAATTATTTTTAATGAACTCTTTCCTCTGTTTAATATATATCTAATTGTCTTGAACAGCTTTGATCTTTTTAAACTACTGCTCTCTAATTCCACTATTGAAATCTCTCAATCTAAAAAAAGAAATGAGTTTTCAATCCATCCATCAAAAGTCTGTGGTGAAGAACCCCCTGAAAAGATTGAAGTCAAACTAACAAAATTTGAAAGTCTTCTCATTCTTAAAATGACTGAAAGTCAAGCTAAAGATGAGATTTCAAAAGAATTTGTTTGAATTCTTTCAATCTTACGAGAAGAATGAACTAACCATTATTAGATGAATTACTTACTCACACAATCTCAATCTTTTAGTTTAAACATTCTCACTCTGTAACGGGATTGATTAAACAAAATACACAAAACTGAGAACAATAACCAAAGCAAAACATTCTTTTTTTTTTTTTTCCTTTCTTGCCTTTTTTATTGCCTCCCGTATTGGGGTCTGTGGTAAGAGACTACCTACAAACCGCAACCACCAGACGCCACTACAAGTTCATTCTTCTGTCCTTGAATAACACCTAAAGGCATTATTCTGTCAAAATTACATCATGCAGACAGTGTTCATAATACCAGCTAATATTTGACTTACTTAAGTTTACTTAAGGGGAGAGTTAGCCTGGGAAATGGTAAATCACATTCGAGGATCAAACTTTAGGAATAGAAATACTGAATGAAATATGACAAAATTTTCTCTCTCACTTTTTCGCCATTTTTGTGTGGATTGTTTAGTTTTTCTTGATGTCCCAATACATTTCAAGATTAATAGGGTTTCAATCGTTTTTAATTCTTAGTTGAATCTAGGCTATTCCTTTATGTAATTGTTGTTATCTCAAGAAAGCATCATGGTTACATTTTTTGCTTGAAGAGAGAGTAGTAATGATTGTGGAATACCTGCAGAGCCATTTCACAGAAACCCAAAAGACAGCAGAAGTTACGTTTTGTAACGAATGAAAGAATGTAAGAACCATTTCCATCATTGTCATTAGCAATTGAAACTGTGCCAGTAATCAAATCGAATCATTTGAACGTATTGAACTGTTAGGATTCATCAACCATCCTTGTTCTAAACAAGCTTTACAACAAGACAAAGGCGTGCTTCGGCCCGGTGAATAATTTTCCGGTACCATGCATGTTTCTAAGTTCGCAAATTTCGTGAACAATTTCATGCATAGGATTTTTTTTTCAAATTCAACAAAAGGGGAACTTTTTCTGCTTCATGGCCAAATTCACAAATTTTTAAAAGGGTAAGTTTGATGACCTGGGGTCTCGAGATTCCTTGCCTTGACTCATTTGAAGATTATATTCCCCTCACTAAATCACATTTAAATAACATAATATTACACTCCCGATGTAGCAGTAAACATACCTCAAGCATCAATTTTTTCTTTTTTGTTTTGTTTTTGTTTGTAGGGTATAAAATTGCAAGCAGTCGTCTCTTTTTTAAAGAAAAAGGATATAGTAACAAAAAAACATCAATCAATGGCCAGATATATAGAGCCAATATAGAAACTTACTGGCCCCTTATTTGGGGTCAAATGATAATTGAGTAATGATCAATTGAACCTTCAAGAGGTACACTTTATAATTGGTAACTTCCAAATATAGTTCTTGGCGGCCATTTTGAAAATCAGCCACCATTCTTGAAATTTTCCATGATTACTGGTTTTCTTTCTTTTGTTCTGGCTACTGCTGTAATGTCATCAAGGTGTTTTTTTTAACTCGCAGCATTACCAATGTGGGGTTCTCCTTAAAATTGAGTGTTTTTTTTCGTCATTCTTACATCAGAATAGGCTAAAAGTGTGGATTTCACAGTGGCGGACATGTTGGAAATCTAAGATGGCAGCCATATTTGAAGATTGACCTAAATGAATAGGCTATAATATCAGTAAACATCATTTTAACTGTTACTGGACCTTACTTGGTAAAAAATAATGGAGTTATGGTATTAAAGCTCTTAAAATAATACTTCATAATTGTTTAAAACTATAGAGGGATGCTGTGGCCAATAGGGAAGCTTGCATTTTTTGGCACTTTTTTTAAATCATTTTCAGCTTTACAGAACATTGCAATTATCAGAATCAAAATTTTCATGCTTTTAGGAAACAGTGCACAATAATTGTGCTTAGGATGGGCTAACCGTGCGTTTATCGTTTAACCATAGCGGTCATTACGCTCTATTTTTGACATGTTAAAACATTTGACGTGTAAACTTCGAAATTACATTTACTTTTAATGAATGACGCGTTAATTTTTATATTTATAAATATCTTCCTCTTTCTTCTTCTCCTTTTTCTTTTTCTTCCCCCCCCCCCCCCCCCCACCCCCCCCCCCCCCCCCCCCCCCCCGCCCCCCCCCCCCCCCCCCCCGCCCCCCCCCCCCCCCCCAACCCCCCCCCCACCCACCCCCCCCACCCCCCGCCCCCCCACCAACCCCCACCCCAACACTCCTACGCACCCCCACTAACTACACAACCAAAAAACACAACAAACACACAACCGTGGTATCCCAACCACAACACAACCCCTAAAACCCCATTATTTTATTTTTTTTGCAATATGTGCAATCAGATTCCTTATCATGTAAGTTAAAAAAATACATGTGACTTTTGGAAATAACTGAAGAAAATTTAGTTCGTGTCATTAAAGCACCTCTCATTGATTACTCGAAGAGTCAAATGTAGGAATAATCGCTTAAAGTGAAGGATAAACCTGATTCGCAAGAATATTTGCACTGAAAATATACAAGAAACCAGCTGTGTTCAAAGATTGAATAGCCATCAATACGTGTTGTACTATGTGTCCGTACTGAACAGTATGACTATATAGCCTTTTGTCTTTCAGATGCTTTTGGGCTTATCATTTTGTAGGGTAATGTTGGGTTACCTATATTTGTTACAGGACTGCACAATCTGATTTTGGTGTTTTTTCGATTTCTGATAGTCCTTTAAGAGTCTTACCTGTATTAAAATGCTACTTTTGGCCAAAGCATCATAAATGGTGATTGACATGTGTGGTACTTTCAAAATGACATTATGCTGCAGCTCAGGTGAAAAAGGGGCCCTAGATTTCTACCACCATGGCCGGATAATAACATTTGCATCAAGCTCAAATGATCATTGGGTTTTGTAGTTCATGAACATGCGTGATGACAAAATAAAGTGATGGCAGTTGCATAAACCAACATGACAGTTTTCCAAATGGCCGTCATTTTAAAAAAGGTCACTAGCACTACTATTGGTGACTTATTGTCGGATGGTCTGTTTGTCTGGTCATAGGTTCAATCACAATTGCCAGATGTCTGAGTCATGGGAAAATTTAGATACACAGCTATTTTTCAAGATGCCGACATCTCGTCTAAAAGAAACCATATATTCTTATTATGTAACCTAAGAGCTGATTTTTTTTGGTGTCAAATTGATGTGTTTCGTCAAGGAGTCAATTAAAACTCTTCCGCACAAACTTTAGATATATATAAAAGTGATGTTTATTTGCATCCTGTCACACTGTTTTTCAAGATATCCCAATATTTTATATACAAGTACCCAAGAGGTGTCAAGTTAACTGCATGTCAAATCTTAATGTGACACAGTGATAAATATATTAATTCAGATGCTTGATAATTCTACCACAATACATCCGCATTATCTCCTCCTTAGAACTTCCTAACTAACGCGCACTTTATGGCCCTATGAACGAAAAAACCCCAAACTATTGCTACCAACAGGTGTTGCACGTGACATGACCATTTGATTTGTCCAAATTTCGGGCCATTTTAACCCATCCCCCCTTTTTGGAAACAATAATCTGAAACCAATAATAGTTTCTATTAAGTAATACAGCAGGCCCAATAACCTACATAAGTATGTAGCAGGCCCTAATACCAAATTCCATGATGACCTTTGTCACCAAAATCGTCATCCGAAGTGCTGTATAGTAATGAGGAATAAAGGATTTTTGCCTTGTTAATGTCTTGAAAACAGTGACGTATGAAACTTCCATTACTTTTATATTTCAACTAACACTTTTGTAATAGTTTGTGAACTCCTTGACCCAGAAAATTTTAATTGGCACCACAATCATCTTCATAGGCTATATAATAGGAAATGTAAGGTGTTTGTCAATACATGTCGCCATCTTTGAAAATGTCGGCACATGGCAACATTTTACAGTTTTGGGAATGTTTTATTGAACCTCCTTGAACGAGTGAGAAAACAATTTTAACCCAAAATTGTCTTCTTAGGTGTCTTGGCTCTAACACTTAAGTGTTCATTTCTTGGCATGCCCTTGGTGGTCAAGGTGGGGGTGGGGCCTAATGACCCTCATCTGAAAAAACACCTCATTCCCCAAGTAATATTTCAATAAACTCAAATCACATGTCAAGACTCACTAAAATATTCACAACCAAGAAAGAAAAAAAAATTATTCAAGCCTTGGTAATATTAGGGGCGCAATGGGGATTTCATGAGTGCCAATTTTCAACCAAAAAGAGGCCATTTTTTTTTTACTTTTACCCAACATGATACCTTTAAAACATTAACTAGTATTTGTTACAAGTTAAGATTGGATCATATTAACTATGTTTAGCAAACAGGGTGTTAGATAGATTTTACTATTTTTACTAAGCTGTTTTTCTGAGCAATTATTTTACATCATTTGTACAGGGAAATAATTACGGATCAAATTACTACTGCATACAATTGGTTGATGAAACATTATGAAATTTTTTATAATTTAATAAGTATTTGTAGATGGTAGTAACATAAGTCAACACACATCAGTAGCCACCAAAGGTCACCTTTAATGTGGAAAATGATTTTTGTCAGGTATTCCCGTTTTGTGGTCAGGAGGGGGTCCCTTTGGACCCTAACGCGAGATCTCCGCAATGCGTGCGCGACGCGATTTCTTTTCTTCGCACCAATGTAAAGATGCGGATAACAAGCTTGACAATTAGCATAGAAACAACGGCCTCGCCGCATTTGTGTTTCCGCGCCAACCCGCGAACTGATTTAGGGTCCATATGGAATTGCCACCACTTTTAATTTTGTCATCAGCTACGGGTCATTTTACTATGTGAAAAGGTTTTTTTCCCGCCCGGTACAACTCCTAAACTGTCGGTGCTGCAGCACTACGACGCCAATTTCAAAATTGACTATTTAAGCTCGTTAAATGCTATAACTTTTTTATTTAAATAACTTGTCATGTCTTTCTTATTTTACGAGTGTACATTTGTGAGTAACCGGGTTATTTCAATTTTTTTTTATTTTACATGTAACCCTTTAAAATAACATGTCATTTGTTTATTTTAGGCCTACCTGTAAGAAATCAGTATACACCGACATACAATACACAATCAAATACTTCCCTTTATGCTGAATTGCCCATGTAGCTCGAAAAAAAGTTTATCACGTAACTTTAGAATTAGCATTTGTTTTAACTAAAATAACATGTCATTTCTAATTTTAAACGCCGTAATTTGTGAGTAAACATGGTTATTTCAATTTTACACGTAGCTTTTTACAACAACATCTTTCTTATTTATAAATTGAAATTTGTCAAATTTCCGGTATTTTATTTTTGACACTTTTTTTGTTCAGAGTGACCAATTTATTGGTCGTTATGAGGTGAAAAGTGTGAACCTTCTTTTTCCGAATCCGAATGAAATCGGTATCTTTAAAAAACTTTCCGAATCAATCAACGCAGCGATGTGATTGGTTGTCCACTGTTTATAGCAATCTTGCGATTGTGATTGGTCACCCGACTGTATAATTGATCTTTGTCTAAGACCGCGAACACACCACGTTTATAATGTTACAGGAAAAACTTATGCACTTGTTAGTGCAAGCATGCAGCTGCATTCTCACGCTTTTGTGCACAATGCTGTGTTCCATTTACGTGTTGCATGATTAGTTCATGATATAAAATGATACACACTTCTCCCAACTTTGCATTGTGGTATATTTTTCTTTTGGGTGTCAATTTCCCATTGATTTGACCTCCCAGATTTTTAAAATTTGACACCGAATCTATTCATTTGACACGGAAATCTTACATGTTGGAAAACTGATTGTTATCTTTCGATTCTTTTTTTTTTAAAAAAAATGTTCATTTTGATTCGGATTTTAGTGATTTCTGACAACCTTTCCGAGTCGTTTTGACCAATAATTTTTGGTTTCTCCCGGCGGACAAATTTCCGTGTCAATTTGACAACTTTTTGTGTCAAATTATCTAGAATAAGAGTGTACTTTTATTTGGATTTGAATAACATGTTAATTTTAAAATTACCTTTTAAAAATTTTAAAATGATATTGAATGACATCATGACATTCAGAAAGGGAACAGTAAGAAACAGGATGCACACATAAACACACCAAATCAAGAGTCTTTCTTTATTTGAAACTTCCTATTACGTGTTGTTTAATAAGGTAATCACGTCAATTTCTAAGTTACCTGTACTTTTATGGTTAGAGGGGTCGAAGGTTTTAGGGGACTTTTAAAGTTTTGGTAAGTGCGCCTCAGTTCTCAGACAAAAAATATTTTCGTTACGTATTGGGCCGGGTAACCGAATTTTTGCAAAATGACACTTGGGCCGATAACGTACAAATTTCCATTCGATATTCTGATGACAATTTAATTTTGAAAGTTTGGGTTTTAGCCTATACTTTAAGATTGTGGACTATTTTGCCCATCTATATTGGTCCGGGGAACCTTAATTTTGCCAAAATGACATCGTGGGCACAAACACACAAATTCCCTTTTGAAGCCATTTAATAACTATCTTAACTCTTTTATGGTCTAAATCGTCGTGTGCGGTATTTGTTTTTTATTTACAAAGAAGATTTGATTTAAATTAGGTTATCATAGGCCCAATAGCCCAACCCATAAATATTTGAATAGACACGTTTAATTGGGGGAAATGGTTATGGTGCCTAATTGTGTTTAGGCTGAGTCAATGGCAAACAACTTTTGGGACTTTCTTAAGTTCTGAAAGTGCGCCCATTTGTCAGACAAAAATATTTTTCGTACTATGGGGTCGGGGAACCTGAAATTTGAGCCCAGTACGTACAAATTCCATTTGAGGAATTTATGATCATTTACTCTTTTATGTTTGTATTATTATCTAATATGATGTGGGCAACGTAAAAATTCATTTTTGAAAAAAACTAAAAAATTAAAAAAAAAAACTTATTATTTTTTTTTTTTTTTTTGCTTTTAGCTAAACTTAAGAATTGTGGACAATTTTGGCCACCTCTGCCCATAACGTACAAATTCAATTTTGAGCATTTTTTAATGCTTCATATCCATTAAAATGACTATCTAACATATTTTATACGTATAAAATCTTGTTTAGGTATGTGTTTTTGATTTACAAAGAAGATTGATTTAATTTAGATATCATAGGCCGCAAATATGACCGCCCCCCTTCAATTTGAATAGGACAAGTTTTTAAATTGGTCGAAATGGTTATGGGGCCGAATTGGGTTTTAAGGCCGAGTCAAATGAAAAACAGCTTTTGCGTACTTTTCTAAGTGCGCCCCTCATTTTTCAGAATATATATTTAAGTACTTATGGCCGTGGAACCTGAAATTTTTGCCAAAATTGACCAACTTGGGCCCAATACTACAAATTCCATTTTTGAGCAATTTATGACCATCTCATTCATTTTTATGTTTTGTATTATATATAATATGTTTGGGCAACATAAAATGCAAGTGTTTAGCAATTATGAGACAATTTAAGGTCCTTTTAACAATGTTTGGTTTAGCTATACTTATCATGTGGGCAAATTTGGTCAACTCTGCCCAATCCGTACAAATTCAAATTGTGAATCATTTTTATGACTATTTCACTTAATTTTAAGGTCTAAATTTTGTTGAGGTATGTGTTTTGATTTACAAAGACATTTGATTAACTTAGGTATCAGGGACAGACGGCCCAAAAGCCCCCCATATAGTGTTGGGGCCCAATTAGCCCGCTCCTCCATATCAAGTTTAAATACGGACAAGCTTTATTGGGTCACATGGTGATGGACCAATTGGTTTCAGCTGAGTCAATGAAAAACAACTTTGGAGACTTTTTAAAGTTCTGTAGTGCGCCAGCCGCCCGTCATTTTCAACAAAAAATATTTTCGTACGTATTCGGCCGGGTAACCTGAATTTTGCAAGAAAATTGACACTTGAGTCCGATACGTACAAAATTCCATTCTTGAGCAATTTATGACCACTTCACCCATTTTATGTTTGTCTTCATTTTATAATATGATGTGGGCACCGTAAAAATGCATTTTTTTTGAGCAATAACTTACAATTTAAAAAAATACAAAATTTTTGGTTTTAGCCTATAACTTAGCATGCGGGCAAATTTGGTCACCTCTGCCCATACTTAAATTCATATTGAAGCAATTTTATGATTTATCTAACGATTTTTATGTCTAAATTTTGTTGGAGGTATGTGTTTTTCATTAAAAAAAGATTTGATTAACTTAGATATAATACGCCCAAATAGCCCCCCCCACCCGCCCCCCCCCCCCGCCCCCCCCGCATATAAATGAAATAGACACGGTGTAATTGGCCGAAAATGTGTTATGGGACCGCATTGGTTTCAGGCTGAATCGATTAAAACAACTTTTGGATTTTTTTTTAAAGTTTTGAAGGCGCCCTTGCATTTTTTAGACAAACTATTTTTCGTACATTTGAGGCCGGGGAACCTGAAAACTTAGCCAGACATGGACACTCTGCCCAATACGTACATATTCCATTAGTGAGCTATTTAGAACCATTTAATTCATTTTTTATGTTTGTATTATGACGTGGGCAACGTCAAAATGCATGTTTTGAGCAATTATGACTTTAAGATGTAGCAATTTTGTCACCTCTTTCCCAACGTACAATTCATTTTTTAATGCTTAAAACTAAAAACTCATTTTATGGTCTAAATCTTGTTTGAGGTATATAGGTGCTTTTGATTTACAAAGATGATTTGATGTGACTTTAGGTATCTAGCCCAAATCCCCTCCCCCATATCGTACGTATTGGGCCGGGGAACCTGAAATTTTTGCCAAAATTACACTCGGAGCCTGCCGTGGCCATACGTACAAATTCCATTTTGAGCAATTATGACCATTCCCACCATCATTTTATGTTTGTATTATAATATAATATAACGTATAAAAATCAGTTTTGAGCAATTATGACAATTTAATTAATTGACAATTTTGTCCACCTCTGCCCGATACGGACAAATTCAATTTTGAAGCATTTTAATGACGGGTTTAAATAAGGCACTGTTTTATGTGGTTCGAAATGGTTATGTGGTCCGAAACGTGGTCAATAGAGGAGAGTTTTTGGCCGAGGGAGGGAGAACTTTTTTTCAAGATCTTGTGGCGGCCCTCATTTGTCAGACTGAAGTTTATTTTTCGTACGTATTGGGCCGATGAACATAAAATTTTGGACAAAAATAATAGACTGAGCCATTCTTACAAATTTGTACCGTAATGGTTTTCGTACGTATTGGGTCACACAGTGTAAAAAATGGTTGTCTTGGCGTCATATGTAAGACATGTCTGGGCAATAGACCTCTTCAACACTAAAATCATAAAATAGAGAACCCCAATAAAAACATACTCGACACAAAGACCCACGTCCCTTCCCCAGACATGTCTCCAGATTGATGACAAAGACACGCCTTACAAAACCGACTGTTCTTTCAATAAAAACATGACTTGTAAATTAGTGTCTTGCAAAGAGATGTGACATTTGAAACATGTCTTTGCAAAAAGAGACATGACTTTGTGTTTAAAAGATACTGTCTCAAATTATGATACGTAAAATGTTGTTTGCCAACACAACCATTTTTACAGTGTACACAAATGATCAAAAGACTGTTTTGAAGAAATACTGAAACCCTCTGACGTAAAAATGACATTTTTCTCACTTTGGCTAGCATTTAACGAACTAGTGATATAATTTTTGGTAGATTTACCCCAACTAACCGATTTTTTAAGTGACTAACTACCTTTTTCAGCGTTTGGTCCAGTACAGCACGAATCTTTTCTTGGTATGGTGATTTGACGATTGAGCGCAAAGTGGATATTTTAATACATTGCGCACAAACCGATATATACCGTTAAATTAGCAACTAAGCTTCAAATTCCTACTTTGACATAATAATAATAAGAAGATTTACGCACCAAATTTAAATAATAACTAAAGGCGAATGAACGACTGTCTAGCAATCTATTTTGGGTGTCTAGAAATCACTCAGACTGCACTTGAATATATCTGAAATTTTGGGCATTAAACACTGCCTCGTGTTTCGTAAAAAACTTCAATTTAGCAAAATGTCAATTACGGACTATTTGTTGTCAACTGGCGTAACGAAAAATAGGAGTTAATAGGTCCTCGCTTCTGATAGCAATATCCCAGTTTGAATGTTTTACTGTATTTTCTTTCTGTGGTTTATTATATAAGCAAACCAAATTATATCAAGTGAAATAAATTTATATACATTGCATACTCAATAACTTAAAATAACGACTCGAAGAGCACGTACTAAATGGTTTTTGGTATCTTTGACGCGTGTGTTACGTCGATTGCGAATATTTTCATGCTTCTTTGCGCCGGAATTTCATGGGGTAAAAATATGCATCCCAATATGGCTTGGAAAATGTAGCATCTGATCTTGCCTAAATGACTTCTGGAAAACATCCTTAGCACGTCTTCCAAAAAGGGTTTGGCTGGAATGAATACATTATCCCGGGAGCTAGCACCATTTGTAACACAATCTCGTGTATGAGGTTTTTTAATTTTTAGTTCCTTCCTGAATTACCCCAAGTTCCAATGTTAAAAAACATTGAACTTGGGGTAATACAGACGGCACTAGCATTTTATAATTAAGTCCTACTAAAATGGACACTACAATATACTGTAAACATAATTGCATGCGGAAAAAATGGGACTTGTTTGGCTAACAGGTCGGTCCGATATTACGATCTACGGGCAACCCTGCGCAAATCATCAGCTGCGGTGTGAATGAGCGTTTTGGCAACCTTTCAAAGCACAGGACAGTGGAGTTCAATTTTGTTAACAATACAACACTGACATGATAGCGGGTCTGAGGCGCCGATTGAAACAAAATTGCTTTTTTCTCCCTTCGCAATCATGGCGGAAACAATGCATCACCTTGCTGGTGCAGAGATTCCACACAGATGTCTTTGTCATAACCAAATCCCTTTAATTTGCGCAGGGCAAAAATCTTGTACTACTTGATCAACAGTCCAAAAAGTCAATTTCTTTGTCATATGACGCATGATTAAGGGGTCTAGGCAAAATACCTAAATTACGTTACACTTCAAATCACCACTACTTCTACATATTACATAGCATAATCCTAATCACGTGACTCATGGATGTTTTTAGTTTTTTTTGACGAAACCCCTAATCAAAAGTTCCTTATTGAAAATTATTATCAAAGTTCATTTTGGTCACAGGTGTCAAAAGTTCATTTTTACTAGAAATATGGCTAGTAGTCCACTACAATATCATTGCCATGGTCACGTGACTCATGCATATGAGCACTTGAGACACTTTACCAAAGTTTGTGCTCGGGCATGGTACTTTTTGATCCAAAAATTTGTTTTATACTACAACTGGCTTGGAAGTTTATCTCATTTTAGACCCCATTTAACTATTTTAAGTTTAGTATACTTCAAACTAGCAAGTTTATGAACATCACTTTGAGCGAAAATTTCAAAATTGCCGTAGAACTCAGTGCGCGCCTGTATTTAAAACGATAAATGGTCTATCAGTCGTGATTTAGAACTTGGGGTTGCCAAAGATGATTAATCTTCGTATTGAAAAGATTGCAACGTTAAGCTTGCCTTGTGTAAGCTCATTAACGAAG
The DNA here is from genome assembly GCA_023653785.1 of Ophioderma brevispina. Lineage (NCBI taxonomy): Eukaryota > Metazoa > Echinodermata > Ophiuroidea > Amphilepidida > Ophiodermatidae > Ophioderma > Ophioderma brevispina. The sequence continues at coordinate 173 of JAMKCH010049443.1, read as the reverse complement.
GGATTACGGTAATGTCCTGGTTTCTTCTGACATTATCATTTATTCCGCGCTTACTTGCCTGCATTCTCCGCGCCCATTGAAGCAAATCAGATGAAATTTGAACCATGTATGTGGAGAAAAGGACAGGCCTTTAATTACAAATTCCGCAACATTTTCAACATTTTTTTTCAAAT
>JAMKCH010049442.1:0-11027 GCA_023653785.1 Ophioderma brevispina | reverse complement strand
CCGTTTGATCGCACGATTTTACTAATCTACCTTTTGCAAAAATCGCGCGATTTTATTACTAACTAGATACTCACTAGCTAACCGTTCGACGAGCGTACCCGCCTGCTTTGGTTGGTCGAGGATATACCTCATCACCGCTAACACGTAAGTGTTTCTTAGCTTTTAAAAGTAGGCGCGGGTCTTTATATGGCCGGGAGGAGTTAGCGGGTCTTTCTTGCAAAGACCTGGGTCTTTATAGGCCCCATGGCTTAGCTTTTTTGTTGGTATGTATAGGGTCAGGTCTTGATGGCCTTGCAAGTGATTTATCGATGGGTCTTTATTGAGCAAAGACCTGGGTCGTTATGGCTCGCAGGGCTTCGTTTTTAGTCGGTGGTGATGCGGTCTTTCCTGGGGTTTGTTTATCATTACGAGGAGTAACGAGGAGTTTCTTCCCCATGGTAAAAAGAAACAACAGTTTTGCCTGCTAAAAATGTGCTATGAATAGGCCGTAAGGCTTGGAAAAAAATTACCACCCTCAATTTTGGCCCGTTATTGTTCGCTTTTTTTATCACGAAGGAGTGGCAAGCCACGGCAGGCTGGAACTTGTAATTTTTTAAAGAAATAAACGTGGCAGGGCCACGGCAGGGTGAACTTTGAAAAAGGACGCAAATTGGGTTCATGCAAAAGTTTTTGTATGAATCCTGACTTTGCTCCGCTTAATATTTGCAATCTCTAGCCGGTAAACGGCCAAATGCAATGAAAAGCACGTGTCCTTTCCCGTCTTTTCCGCGGTAAAGACGGCCAAAATGCCATGAAAAGCAAACGCGTCATTTTCGCGGAAGACATCCCGGATGCAATGAACGCATGGCCAAGTTCGTCTCGCCGGGAACCGGCCGCGATGGCAAATAACGCATCGCGCCAACTGATCTTCTAAAATACCTGACCGGCGGATGCAATGAAACTCATCGCGCCAAATTCGATCTTCGGCCGGGAACCCGGCCGAGATGCACTTAAACACGATCGCGTCATTGTTCCCGGAAGACGGCCCAGATTCAACAAGAAAACTCGCGTCATTCTCCTGGAAGACGGCCCAGATGCAACGAACAACATCGCGTCATTCTCAGGGAAGACGGCCCAGATGTAACGAAAACATCGCGTCATTCTCCCGGGAAGCCGTCCCAAATGCAATGAAACGCAATGAGAGTCATTTGCGCGACCAAAAATGTTGTTGACGGCCCAGATGCAACGAAAAGCATTTTCCGAACGCGGGACACGTTTTCGTTGGCTCTAATTGCTCTCGGCCGTGTTAGGGTTAATATGTAATTGTTGTATTCAGTTATTATCAGGTAACATCAAAAGTGTCAGGTTCCATTTTACATTGAAATGAAGTTCATAACAATAAAAACGTCTTTGAAGTAATGCGTAAAAAACAGACTACAAGTGCTACTTTGGACGGAAAATGAGACAATAATTATTTAAAGGATACGGTATTTTCACCCAATTGAACCAAAAATACTCCCATAACTCTAGCAGTATCTCACAGGGGGCAAAACGTCTCTTCTCCAATGAAAAAACAGTAGATTCATAAATACAAATCTAATTCTTTTACTTTTTGCGGTTGAATCAAGGGAATATGATTCGCCCCAATAAGAGCTCAGTTAGTACTATCATACTTTTTTAGCAGAGAGGGACAAAATTTCAATGATATAAAGTGCAATTCAAGTACTGAAAGTACTGATTTTTAAACCTCGGTAACAGTGGCACCACTTAATATCTTATTTCACACATTCCTTCGCATGTAGTGACTGTGATCATGTGTAGCGTTTTATTCTGCGGACAATGGGAAAATAAGTATGTAAAATATGTTCTATTACAAAAAAGATGTCCTCTGGCTAGACAGGGTTGCGTTACAGTTGTGGTTTGCATTAGATTTTACAGGTTTTCATATAAAAGTGAATTCGAATTTTCCTGGCCAATAGGCACTTATGGTACTGTAAAATTCATATGTCCATATTTTTTGCAGATATGCCAATTTGCCAGGGAAAACCATGCATGAATACCGGTTTTTTGCTTGCCAAATTTGTATTTTTTTCGGTATTTTCAGCCCTTGGTGGCTTTCAGTGTTATTTTACGTACTTTTCTAGGGGTTTCACCCATTAAAAGGTTTTTGATAGCGGAGTGGCATCTTTATAAACTTATAAGCTTATCGTAGAAATTAACAGGTGGTTCCCCTAATTGTATGGTCCTTGCAAAACGTGATTCGAATTACACCACCCTTATATCTAACATGTTTTATAGCCTTATGACATTGGGTGTTTTAGAGATTTGAAAACCAAGCATTTAAGATTTTGACATGTTTAATACCTAAACACTATTTGACAACTCACTTTTCTAAACACATGTTTTTTGGCATGTATTGTGTAGATTTGCTATGTGTAGTCTTAGTAAATAACACTTACATAAACTAACTGCAAACAGTACTCATTCTTTTCTTTACAATGTAAAATAGCGTGATACAATATCACCAAAAATACAAAATAAACATTTCCTCCCATTTCCACAATTTATACTCTTTTTTTAATATTTCTATTTTTTGTGAAAAGGCCCAAATTGCAGAAACTTTAAAATCGGAATACTCAGAACTGAGAGAATAAAAACGTCCACAAAGCACTAAACAGTTTTATGTTCCAATTATAAAAAAATGATATAAAATCGTCAATTTTGATATCCCATGGCTGTTCTTTAAGCTCTCATATAGTTTAATTACTATGTTAAGAGCAGTAAGACAACCAAATCATTACCTGAATATTACCGAGAAAAAAAAACTGACTCTCAAAACTGTAATTAGAACATTGGTTCATCTTCCAAACACTTTGCTTTACTTAAAACAACACATAACTTATCTGGAATAATCCACACTTCAACTAAAGTGTATTTATACTGTTCAATGGAACCAAAGGATTTTCTTGCAAATTGACCAACACAATGTGCACACGCATTCGATGGTCACCAAATAAAGGAAATCACCAAAAGACTTGGAACGTAAAAAGGCCACCACAGTTTTAAAAAAGAGTACGAGCCATATCAAGTTCTAAATGTAGAGAGCACCAAGTATACTCAGTGCATCTGCCCCATGGAGCAAAACTTGGTCCCTTTTCTTTCCTTCTCAATGCCAAAAGAAAAGGCTGCCCGTTTTCCCACCGCAACCTCCATCCAGCCCCCTAAATAATCAGTTTAAATGCTAGAGCTGCTGATGTAATAATATTGAGTTCAAAAAATTCCTATTGATGTGAGGTAATTGCGTACAGAGCGGCGGGAACCTTCCTAATGGGTTTTAGTAAAATGTTCTTCGTCCAACCATAGTTATCTTACATGACTAGTAGACGTGTGTGGGTACAAAAACCCTATACTCACCAGCTAAGTCAATACTGAACCTACCACAGACGCAAACCACTACCCCTTCCAGAACAGTCGACTGTTGGAACACCCTTTCGCACGGGAAAAGAATTGCGCCACGTGGATGTTTGTTACAAACAAGATTGGGCTTTATTGGACAACAAGAATCAAGCCAAGAACAGAAAGGCAATTCAACTTGAAAGTATTCCCCCGTCAGAATCAGACGCGCCTTTAACAAGAAATAGGAATACTAATTCAACTCACTGCCACTATAACCTTGAGCAGAACAGTGCAGTTTGGTTAATTGGCTTAAACTATTACCATAATGTGCTAAAAAAATAGAATTCGAAAAAGAGACACACTTGAGTATACTTGGTGCTCTCTTTACATTTATTACTTTAATTGCTCCGTACTCTTTTTTTAAAACTTGGTGCCTTTTTACGTTGCCAACGCCAAACGTCTTTTTGGTAGATATCATTTACAAAGGGACTTAAAGTTCAGTGGAAAACTACAGTGTCCTGCCATACATGATCATGCCGGAACCTTTCAATATAGGTAACAAATAAGAATGCAATAAACCATGTAGAACCCCAGGTGAAATTGCCAAATTGGAACTATGTAGATACATAGTTTCCAATTTGGCTAATAACAAACTTTTTCTAGACATCTAAATGGTTTTAAAAGGAGTGAAAGTGATGTATGGTAGTGTGGGTTATTTTGTATGTGTATATTTTTTACTCCTTCTCATAATTTAGCCCTAATACAAATCCACAGGATACACACACAACAGCAATTTTTGTGGTAAATTGTGGTAATTTGGAGTTTCAACCCCAACCATCAGTCACATGTTGGTATTCCGGTTACTGAGGGATTCACACCATTAAAATAACATGATAAACCGGTAAGTCCAGACCCCACGCAAAGAGGTGGTTTTTTTTTTTTTTTTTTCTGGTGACCCCTCCGCTAAGATACCTAAAAACTGAGAGAATGGCGAATCTAGGTTGCAAATCTGGATGCTACCATATTCAGTATAAATCTGTAGATATCAGAAAAGGTGTCCTTGATATGATTATTTTGACCTACAACCCATGTAAACCGTATTCTTACAGGGTAAACACACCTGACTGAAAAAGTTTTGTGACCTCCAGGGTCCACGGCCGATGCTAGTCTTCACGGTCCTTAGCTCCAATTTTGGGATCACTACCTAATTTCATGATTGATTGGGTTGGAGATATGTATGATCTTCAAGCAGAATGTTAGCTTAAGTATGAGATGTTTCCCATTGATGAGAAAGTGACGTTTTCATCTCGCCTTTTGTACAGTAAACGATTGGACCCAGGGTATTTAGTGGTGTGAAAACCTGAGTTGTTTGTTTGTGTACATAGTTGTGGTACCTTTTGGTAATTGATAGTGTACCATCCTATGGTCTGTGGTAATGTGTGGTATATAGTAATTGCTTGCAAACACATATTGGAAATGGTGTTAAGGGTTAACCACCTGTCTGTAGACTAACACCTTTCTTACAGTTATCTCTGACTGGCTCAGAACATGATTAGAAATGCTTATACCCCTCTGAGGCAACCAATCAAAATAACCTTATAAGTTCTATATCTTTATGCAATTACTTTTATTACCATGGCTATGATTGGCTAATACATCAAATAACCCAATATATCTAAACCAATATATAATTGGCCAATAGAGCTCATGGGGTTACATGTTTAGCCTAAAATTATGGATGGGGTTACTCACCTTTGAGATATGGAGAAATATTTGAGGGTTATTGGCAATGTCCACTCCTGTGGCAATGGTGCGCATTTTTGCAAGATTTTATTCTTGTAGTCTTTCAGGTTGCGGACTTTTTGGCATAATGTACATAAAATAAAGAGAAGCTTGGTTATGTTAACAATAAACGTTGCAGTTCCAACAAGGAATCGTTAAAATTTATAAGAGTGTGAAAACTTGCTGCAAGATTGCTTCTCTGACAGAGATATATGACTACTACTTCAAACTCCAATGTCATTTGTTTTCAGGGACTCTTTTCTGTACATTATTTAAGCATTGTTAGGAGAGGCTGGCACATTTCACCATTCTGATTAGGTGTGGTTTTATGGTTTTCCATTTACTAACTACGTTAACCACCACAACTATTTTCAGAGTTCAAAGCCAACTGCGGCTAGTATTACAATTTGTGTATTACCAATGTGGGATTGTCATAGTATGAAAATCGGAACCAAACTTTTTAAGAACTGTTATTAGGTTGTATAGAAATTGCCAAACTAAATCACACTAAATACTTATTTAAAGAGAACATGAGGACATTTTCAGAAAGAAGCGCCCGAAAATTTTTTTTGCATATTGAATGCTTACCAAACGTATAGATCCACCACCCGAAGTGAAGAAGCCGAAATTACAATGTCTTTACGCAATAAAATGATTTATATTTTTCTGTCGAGCAAGACAGAAAATCAAAGCATTTTTTTTTAAAAAGAAGGAAAGAATATTAAAAGTTGTTGTCAAGTTCAAAAACCAGTATTTTTGCGGTTGTCTGTTGTATTTGTTTTTTCATAAACCTTGGAAAGTTGGTAGGTGGTCTACAACAATCCAGTGCAAGGTTGAGAGAAATTAGTGTCCTAAAAAATCTCTCTGTCCACTGTAATAAAAAAAATTTATTGTGCTCAAAATATTCAAGACACTAAGCTTCCTGTTCTTCTTAAGCAGTTTCCCTGGGGAGGGGTGCACAGTTATATACCATATATGAATTTCCTCCAGATTTTGTCCCGCTTGTCACTTGGAAAACGTCGACATAATGAGTAAAAACCGGTGCAATTTCTTCGGTGGACGTGTTCACCGAAAATTTTGGTGCAGTCGGTGTTTGAAAAATGGAACAACGGCTTGGCTTTGTCGGGTTTAAAAAACACCAATTTTTTCGGTGCATCGATATACACCGCACCCCGTTAGTTTGTTTTTCATAATACGTGATGCAAAAATGCTTGAACTGATTTTTAACTTTTGAACCAATAAAAACTTCAAATACCCCTGTTTTGTTAATTAAGGCACTTGAAATTTGTAATGTCATAAAGATAAGGGTGGTAGTGTATTCAACATGTCTATGGATGTGAAAAATTGAAATCCGACCTAGTCACCTTTTGGAAAAATCTCCAACAGGAAACTAAGAATAAACTCTAGTCTTCCATTGGCCTAATACACAAAATTCAAGCTAGACGGAAATTGATCTCATATCTGGATACTACGAGATTCACTGTGATATTGAGCAGTGGATTTCATCAAATTTGCATCCCTAGAGTCATTTAGTCAAGCTTAGTTAAATGTACAGTGCTTTTCCTCTTCTGAATCAGACATTTAAAAGTCCATGGCCTGATCACTACGAGCCAAGCCTCGTCCCCCAAACCCTAGATTTTACCGAGTGGTTACATTTGGTATATTGATAAGGTACCGTTTTTTCTTTTCTCATTTCCCCTGTGAAATCTTTGGGCTAAATGTTTGGTTTGTAAGTTATAGAGCACAAACATGCCCCCATTTTGGGCGACCATATGGGAAAGAAAAGACATTGTGTATTGTGCATGAATTTGGCAGTCTCACGTAATAAACCTCACTACTAACTGACATTAGATGTGGGTGAAGCATGCATGGACAATAGCATCGCAGAGATCTTTCCATGGGGGCCATGGAGGTGGTTAAAGTGAAATTTTGGTGGGGGCGAAAGTGAAATTTTGGAGATTTTTAACCGATTTTGGCAAAAATTTGGTGATTTGGGGGCCCCAAATTTTGCCAAAAATCCCTTATTTTTCTTCTGCTGTGGGTTGAAAACTGGGGGGGGGGGACAGGAAAGATTGGGGGAAATTCCCCCATGCCCTCCGTAGCACCACCCCGCACTGCATGATCTGGTGTCAGCAGAATACTGTTAGTGGCCGATCAATTACCCTCTACGAATCCGGTATTTCTGACGGGAACAATGGACTCACTTTGTGCTCTTCAAAATTCACTTAGCATGTCTCGAGCGACCGTAATTACTCTTTCAGTAGCATTCTGCGAATAGTACCTATGTCGAATTGTTGTTTAAACAACATGCCGAAAATTCAAGGAATACTTACTGACACATGCTACAGTTCACGTTGATCAATTGCTGCTCTGGGATTTCCGTTTACTATCCAGGATTGCATATTTAAATTTGCCAGTTGACTGCTGGCGCATAGTGTTAATCGTATTGTTGTTGCGTGGCAGAGTTAAAAATAGCACAGAGGGTAGGTACTGTGGCACAGCAAAGTTTCCCGGTACCCTATGCGCCGCCATTGGAAATGCTTTTTTTGTTAAGAACAGAATTGAACAATTAGAGTACAAATCTTTCAGACTTTTTGAGGTCTAACGTAACACTCGTTAATAAATCAATTACTGATAAAATTCACTACATCATCTTGTACGACTGATTGGCACTTCTAAGCTATACTTTGATTACCACAATAGGTAAGATTATTCGTTGTTATCATTCCGTGCGGGTAAAGTACACCAAATAGTACGCGAGCCGTTTACACAGAACGCGCGTGCCCCCCACGCATAATATACATACTGCATCTCATGCGTTGTCTTGAGACTACATTATTCCATATCAGTTTGCACTGTTATGAAGCCCGTCTATTTGGTAGTAATCAAAGTATAGCCCGAAACTCTAGGCGGTATATTGTGAGGACGTAACTACAGATCACAATCCCGGGGGGGCCACTCAACTATAATGATGGTACACATGCGTGACCAACAACGCGTGAAAAGGGTGTTTTTTTTAGTGTCGGACGCGTCGCGCGCGTCGTCACGCGTTTGGTATCAAAAACGCCGCGCGATTTTCATGAATAAGTGGTAGTTTCAAAATTTGGCTCAAACGCGTTTAGGGTACATTTCTTTCATCGTCTTTTGTACCTACTTCGCTGTCCGAAAAAAAACTACCTCCCTGTAAATTTTTTTTTGGTGATGGAAACTTTTTTTTACGCCGTGAAGCACCAATGCCATGAGTACATCGAATCCTGCAAAATCAAAGAAACTAACAGGTAAAGACGTATCAATTTTACCATGAGTTTGTGCGTCGCTAGTTTGACAGTGTTATGGACGAGGCGCTGGTGGTGTAGCCACGATCTAACCAATATAAGCGGTTCACAATATGTCATTTGAGACTAAGCGCCCGTGATCGTGCTTACAACAAAACAGACTTTGACAGCATCGAAGTTTGTAAAACTTTGTAAAGTTGATGGAATGATACGTACGGGCGGGCGGGGTCAGGCGTGCGGGAGCAACGGAATACACCCATTTGTTAGCTTGCATTTTGTTCTTTTATTTCAATAGGAGTGTGAGAGATGGACCCACGTTATAACAAATAATTTTAGCAATAGACATAAGATAAAAAAGGTATTTTTAAATTCATTTAGTTCGGGCTTACATGAAAACGAACGCTGCAAAAAATTCTGCACCATTATCTTACTTTATTAGGCCATTTTAAGTGAAAAAGAAAGGACCCCCCCCCCAAGCGGGGTTCGGTTGTGTTGTTTTCTGAGGATTGTGTATAACTTGTCATTTGGTTAGGCCTATACTTGGGAACGAGTGTTGAATAGTTAAGTATTGATGTAAACTCTGACTTTCAGGGGCATCTGGGTGGAGATAAAACATACAGGGTGTCTCAGAAAGGGAATTACACCCTAACGATTGGGATCATAACTTGCAAAAGTGAGTATCATATTTGCTAAATTTAAAAAAGGAATTTAACCCACAATATTTTTCATATTTTAACGTAAACGCAAGCGATTCGGTTCCGTGTTTTGAAGAATGAAGCGATTAGTAACACATGCAAGGACGGACTTCTGCCAAGTTTTGTAATAAAGTGATGCAGACAGAACAGGCGAGAATAATGAATACTCTTCATTTTTCTTTTTCATTTATGCTTTAAAACAATATTATACGAAACGAAATTTTTTATATTTTGCACCAGGTTTTCAACATCATTTGCACACCACATTACAAAAGAATTTACATCTTTTCTTTTCCACTTAAAAAATTGAAGATAAAAATGAAGAAAATGTCAGTGACATCTTCAATCTTTTTGACAAATTAATGTGTACCATGGCTGTCCCCAATCCAAGGCAAATTCCTTTTTCATTAAATTTAAAATTGCATATCATCGGCGCTTCTAGAAAAGTTTTGCTTTGAAATTATATTGAAAACGAAGTAAAGTGTGATATTCAACTAGGTTGTGCATTATAAAAACGGTTTCAACCACCAAATGGTTCACCCTTTTTCTGGTTTGCTAAGATTGATTCAGATGTGTAGATTTTCCCTTTTGATAAAATGATTTCAACATTTGTATATCCAGCATTCCAACAAATACAAAGTAGAAATTAAAGAAAAAGTCATCGAACAAATCAACTCTGAAGTTCATAAAGGAATTTTATACCCCGCAATCTGCCTTCTACTGACGTCCACTGAGATGTCGCAGCGTTTTGAGCACTCTCTGCCATGTGATGAACGGCACGACCGTACTATCCCTGGTTCTGCGCAATGCTAGCGCCTCTTTCTGCATTCTCTGCTGCATTTCTTGAATTGTTCTTGGAGGAGTCGAATAAAACTATTTCATTGAGATACCCCCACAATCATAGTCACATGGCATTAAGTCAGTGAACGTGGGGCTACTCATGCTTGTCCTTTACCGATCCCTCGATTCGGAAATGCTTGCAGAAGTCGGTTCGTGACAAGATTTGCCCTATGTGCAGGAGCCCGACTTTTTGTATAATGTCACGGTAATTGTTTATTCCCTATATAAAACGAACCAAATTGCATTGAACTCACAAAATATTCGGCCGGTCTTTTGGGACTCCAAAGACGACGCTACGCTTGAACAGATAACCCGAGTAATCAGCGGTAGTAACATCAAATCTGCATTATTGTGAGCAAACTTGGATGGAAGTGTCCATTGACATGAGTTACATAATCGCTTATTTTCTCCAAACTCTGAACCGAATCGAGCTGTATTTTTTACATTAAATGTTAAAATATTGTGGTTTAATAATTCTTTTTTAAATTTCTCAATGTGATGCCTTACTTTTGAAGTTCTGTCGCTTTAGTTAGGGTGTAATTCTTTTTGAGCAACCCTGTCCTACTTACATATGATGATCTTTTTGTCATGTTTGTAACCCCAAATCCAACCTTAAGGCCTAGTATTGTTGACATTCATGCAAAACTGTTTAGGGGTCATATTTAAACCGTAACTTGTTTAAGGGTTCTAATTAGGACAAAACTTGTTTAAGGGGGTAAAATTTTTTTTTAAACTTGTTTAAGACAAAACTTGTTTAGGTGGTTAAAAAATTTTGGAGAACGCGCGCTAAAAACTTGTTGAGGGGTAATTTTGCTCACAAGAAAACTTTTATGGGTGTTTCGAACAAATTTGGTCCCCGCATGTGTAAACTGTCATACCTGAGTGGCCCCCCCGGATCACAATATTACAACTTTCATCATACGTGCACTTCCATAGACCCAAACTCCCACAAAATTTGATTGTGGTAGATTGTGGTATATGCTTATAGTTAGATAAATCAAACTATACCAAAATTTGGAATAACTCATCATAGACGACATATACCACAGTAATAAACACA
>JAMKCH010049441.1:0-10862 GCA_023653785.1 Ophioderma brevispina | reverse complement strand
TGTGATTGTTTTTGGTCTCAAAATGCGTTGCACATAGGAAAAGTAAAATGGACAAAATATGAGGAAAAATAAATATCTAGATTCTGTTAAAATATATGGAAAGAAAACTGTTATGCCGTTAAACATGAACAAAAAACTAAAAATGGCCATTTGACCAAGTTCCTGACTTCACAGCCACCTTAATTAGTAATTCCATATAACATCATTGTTGATCTGCATGGTATATATGATTACTCCATGGATTATCATTAATTATCCTGGCTACTAGTAATTCTTCATGTTGTGTGGAGTTAAATCGTATCTACTTATATACTGTGTATAATAAGGTACATATTAGTTGCTATTGCTTCAAATATTTTTTTATACCGTATAGGCGTTCCTTTTATGTCTCATATCTATATGCGCGGCAGTTTACTTGGTGTATTACTTGATCATTGCTCGGTTGAATATTTTATATCACCCTAAGCTATTCATTCAGTATTTAATTTAAACTCCTAATTTAATAATGAATGACCGACTTACGGCTGAAATGTATACGTCATACTTCATCTTCTCCATCCTTCTGATTTGTTGGAGCAGCAACCATATAGCTCCGCTCACCACCTGCCAGTAATCGCTTTTATATCTTAATTAACTAAGTGTTTTTTTGTTTTTTTTGTTCGTCATAAGCATTTAAGTAACCCAATTGTGTGTACAACTGCGTTACTTAAGTTTTTTTTGTATAAAATCCTTAGGAAATGTTATTTGCTAGCCCGTGTTTGTTTTCTGTGTTTGTTTTTAGTGCTTCGTCTTGTCTGACTTGCCAACAAATCTTGTCCATAGGTATTGTCTCACTCTTTTTTTCCAACCCGGTTCTAACTGGCTCTCTTCTAACTTTCTTCTTTTTTTTCAAACTACTTCATCCACCCCATCTCTCAAATTCCCACTCTCACTCTCTCTCTATATCTCCTCTCTTCCTCTCCTCTCTCACTCTCCTTCTCTTTCTCTTATTTTCCTCTCTCTTCTCTCATAACACCTTTCGCTACTTTTTCCTTTGACTTATCCTTTCCAGTATGCCGCCCTGTATATACGAACTGCCATTTACCACCCAGCTTCACGACGAAGACTTTCGCGCATCAATAATTGAATTTTTCACAAACACAAATTGAACATCATTAAACTTAATTCCCTTTGCATCAACCCGTTACTCACAGTCCCCATATCATCTCAAACATGTGACCACCCATCCTTCGTCACACACACAAACAATTCTGGTTCGACTCCGCTATCCCACTGACGACAGCTTAAACACACTAACAAAACCATCAAGCAATGATCATTTTCCATTATCCATGCAAATGTGTAGTATCACAAAATCATAGAAGAATCACTAAAACTACCTTGATAACCTCAAACCTCTTTCACTGTCTTAGCATTCAGAAAATGGCTTCCTGACCCAAGTCACCACCTCACTTAATGGCTACACGTACATTCCAGGACCTCTCACTGGCAGAGGAAGGGGAGTTTGTTTTTACATAAACAATTCACCTCTCACTCAACCAAAATCTCATCGACACAGCACCAGGACCAGAATTTGACCCACTTTCATCGATATCACCATTAACACCAACAATAGACCTAACCAATAACTGGTCGGAGTTTTACAGACTGACATGAACACACATCCAAAATTTTAACAACAGCTTCGAGCAGGCTTCTCACTGACACTAAATAAAACTAACCACGATGTCTATATTGTCGGTGAATTTAAATATCAATCTTATAAATCCACTCACCCACACATCAATGACTTTATTAAACATCCACTTGCAAAACTCTACATCCCCAACATTACCAGACCTACAAGAATTACGCAAAACACAGCCCCACGATCATTGATAACATTATCACCAACTCCACTGACACAGACTCCACACCAGGGAGATTAGGTATGGGGCATGTTCTCTATGCTGTTGTTTTGTTGTCTCCATCGGGGGGCTAGGGGGAAAACCAATTGTAAATTCATAATAGATTATTAAAATCATATAATGTCTTTACCACAAATAAAACTGGACAACATTTCTTGAAAAAGAATAAAATGTCACTCAATTTCATTTCCCCAATATCAGTGACTAGTGGATACCCCATAGATTCAGCAAACAATGGAGTTAAAGATATTCAACACCGGCCCGGTAAGCGGTGTAGAAAAACACTTCAGATTCTCTTTCATCTGGGAGTGCAGGCTGGACCATTGTTATATTGTTGCGCAGGTGAATAGATTTCAGCTGTTACCGCTCTCCAGTACCTTTTCAGGACAAAATACATAACCTCTCACAAATAAATAAACATTGAGCTTCTATAGTGCGTGTTCAATTAAATTTGGGGCTGTTTTTCATCATTTATTCGAAAAGGAAGAAACTGGAACAAACATCATGAGAGAATGTTGCTGGGCAAGCTTTGACCTAACAACTTTGTGCGAGACCAAAATCCGTAACTTATGCTTTCCAACTTCTTTCTATTCCATTTACCGCGTTTTCAGAGGAAAATGGTGTAAACGACCTATAGTATAATGTAAACTGGTTAGTTATTATGGAAGAGGACGGGTATTTGTCGCTCAATCCCGAATCGTGGCAGTGGTAACACCTGGCTATATAACAATGGCCCCACAAACCAGACCCATTGTCATATCTTTAGCTCATGGTTGTGCAGTGCCGTTTCTATCTCTCTTGGTCTCTGATATTGGGCCCCGCCTTGAGGGGGTGACATTTTAATTTTTTTTTAAGACAAACAATGTGCCAGTTTTATGTGGGGGCACAGCCCGTTATGGATTTAATAATTTATTATGAATTACACTTGGTTTTCCCTGCACCTCGATGGGGACAACAGAATTTGTTATACAGTTGGTTAGTTGGTCAACGCCCTACTCTTCTCCCCTTTCCATAGTGATATTTGTCACTGACACCACAGATCACTTCCCCATATTCCTCAGTACATCTCTTGAAGCAAAGCATGCTTAAAAAAAACAACAATCACTAAACGTGACTTCAGAGACCACAACATTCGCACATTTAACCTTAGACTCAACACTGAATCGTGGGAACATATACCACAGAAAATGACCCTAACAAAGCGTACAACAACTTCATCATAACTTATAACAAACATTACAACGATCATTTCCCCATTTCCCAAGCCGACCATAACCCCACCTCCTAACCACAAGCAGCCCTGGCTGACAACAGCAACAAACAATTTCCAAGTCAATCAAACACAAGCACGGCCTCGACAAAACATACCTGAAGAAAAACACACCAGCAACCAAACAAACAATTACAAACAATACAAAAAAACAAATTAACTCACACTATCGTATTGCCAAGAAAAAACAACACAACACAGAACAAATTCGAAAACTTAACAATGCTCTGTACCAAAACTGGAATCTCAACAACATTCTAGGCAGGAGGTATCACTAAAAAGTCCCTGACCATTTCACTCTAATAATAAGCAGATAACTGATCCGCTTGATATAGCTAACGCATTCAACGACCAATTCACTAACCTGGGCAAAAAAATTGGCTAGCAATATCCACCTCCCAATAACACATTTAATAAAACTTGCAAAAAAAATTAACCTCAATTTTCCTGAATCAAGTCAGTGATTGAAATGCACAAACTTCGCCCCCTACTAAAACCTGGTAAAACTGCAGGTACCGATAGTAGTCTGGGCTTGCTAACAATCATATGATAACATATATCACCTCTGATGCACATATTAACCAATGCATTCTCACGCGAACATTCCCAGACGACCTCAAATCAGCCAAAGTAATTCCTATTTATAAAAACAAAGAGCACATACAGTGCAAATACGGCCTATTTCTGTTCTTCCATCTTTTTCAAAAACTACTTGAAAAAATATGTACACACGTCTGTCTACATCTTCAATAAAACACAACATTCTTGTAGAGAATAAAAACATTACGGTTTTAGGCCCAAACGATCAACGTACATGGGCACTCCCTGAACTAACAACCAACCTCAACCTTGCACTAAAAATAAACTCCACACCTGGAGTATTCTGGATCTCTACAAGGCTTTCGACCCCATTGACCACAACATTCTTTCTTCACAGCTTATCATTACGGTGTCCGTGGAGTAGCCTGGGAGTGGTCAGGAGTTACCTAACCAACCGCTCATAATCAGTTTACGTACACTCCACCGCATTATCCATCAAACCAGCACAGTTGCGTCCCCCAAGGCTCAATCCTTGGACCCTTACCTTTCATCATTTACATGAATGACATAACTAACATCTCACACACACTAAAACTAATCCTTATGTGAGCAGATGACACAACATTTTTCTTCAAACCCTAACATTAAGGCGCTCCTTTTAACAACATGAATCAAGAACTCGCAAAAATCACTGATGGTTTCGGACAAACAAACTTTCTCTCAAGTTTTCAACAACTAACTACATGCTTTTTCTCTACACACAACACCAATCACACAACAACATGAACCATAGATAACCAGACAATCTCCCAGTACCTCAACCAAATTTCTTGGAATCACAACTCGACGATAAACTAACATTGAATGAACACATAACTCTGTCACTACAAAAGCGTTCTCACGCAATTGTACATCTACAGATTAAAAAACCACCTTCCAGACCACAACTTAAAATCACTTTACAACACACTAGTTCTCCCATAATTAGCTACTGTAACATCAACTGGGCCTCCAACTATCATTCACGACTCACCAAACTAAACATCACACCAGAAATGGCCCATTCGCAAATCACAATCACCCCTAGAACTCACACTTTTGCCATTATTCACTCACTGAAAACACTTAAATTAGACCACCTTAACCAACTTCAAACAGCGCTCTTCATGTTGACTATCACCAACAATCGTTTAACTCCGAACTTTAGCAATTACTTCATCACTAACAGACAAATCCACAGCTATAACACCAGACAGAGACAAACTCATCTCCCCTCCCAAAATCTTCCTCTGAAAAGCACTTATTCAGTATCACGGCGAAAAACTATGAATGATCTTCCAGAATCCATCACACCAATATTTACAAACAAAAATATTTTAAAAGCCTCAGACCAAAAAACATTCATTCAAACCAGTACAATTCTCTAATAGTTTTTCCCCAGGTCCTTTTTTTCTCTCCTCACTTATTCTTCAGTTTCATTTCTTATCTCTACTCCTTACTTCTTTCTTCACCTAACCTCTTCTACTCTGCTTCCTCATTATGCAAAATAGTACTACAACCTCAGCAGACATGTTGAAAAGTCTGTCATGGTCCATTTCCGTATCCTTATTCCCGGGAAAATGTGTTTGTGTTAGCATTAGAATATTGGTTGTTTTTGTTTGTTTCTTGTATTGTAATGTTTATTTACCTTGTATTTTATATCATCCCCTACTTGTGTCATTTGTGTCATTATTGTAATATGAGTATATTTTACTTGTATGGTTTACAGGGCCAGTAATAATTATAAGCCCAATCGGGTTGTCCATTAACTGGTCCTAGCAATATCATATCCCTCAAATGCTCCATTTTACACAGTTTGCAATTTTACTTTATTATTATGACTTAACATACCTGTAATTTTTCATTTCTGTCAATACGATTGTTTATGCTGAATAAATACATTGAACATTGACATTGAACATTGATTTTAAGTATTTTGGATGTTTGAAGTTTCTTTTAATAAATTCAAAAATCCAAAATTTAAAACATTTTTAGTTTGTATTTAAAATATGGTTGAAAAGTTACAATACCCCAATGTCCATTATTTTATCCTAGTTTTTGGTCCAAATTTTGTAATAAATTAGCCATACGATTTGAATAAAATATCATATCCACCCCCTTTCGTTTTTACTAGGCGAAAATGGTACCATAATGATATATAATCATATAAATAAATAACCCGGAGCAGAAGTTTGATACAGCTTCGCTTCGATAGCGTTGTACAAAATGTATAATGTGCTGACAAAATGGCCCAAACTGGGCGAGTGAAATGTGGTTAATTCAGCCTCAGGCACTCGCGATTATACTGTAAAACATTTTACATTTCGCCTTTTTTGTCTACAATTACTCAAAATCGCCTAATCACTGAAATTTTAATACAGCTGTAGATGTTGAAAAATAGAGATAGTGTTGATTATACTGTAACCGAAAAATTAATGAAATAGGTTAAAATGCTACGTTCTAGAAATCCCACAGACTGCGTCTCACAGTGGTTGTAGATGGAAGTGCAAAAAAAAACGGGACTTTTTTTACGGTATTTCGCATGAGCTAAACCGTATTGATTTTAAAACGAAAAAACGCACTACTATCTAAATTAATAGTAATGATTATTATGTTATAGAAAATGAAGATAAATTCAGGTTTGAAATGCTACGTTTAGGAAGGCCAAACCGAAATGCGTTCTTCATGATGGGGGTGTAGATTTAAAAGTGCCAAAAACCTTTTTGTACGGTTAATTGCGCAGGGTTTTATGTATGAAGTTTAACACGTATGATTTTAAAACGAAAAAGCACTATAGCTTCAAGTTAATAGTAATTGAATTTATATGCATAGAAAACTAATGAAATAAGGTTAAAAGTACGTTCTAGAAATCCAACAGAACTTGCGTTCTCAAGTGTGCGAGTGAAGTGCAAAACAGTTTTTTACGGTATTCGCAGACGAAGCGAAAACGTATATGATTTTAAAACGAAAAACGCAATACTATCTGCAATTTAATAGTAATTGCATTATATATGCATAGAAAACTACTGAAATAGGTTTAAAATGCTACGTTCTATAAATCCAACAGAAATTGCGTTCTCAAGTGGTTGTAGATTGAAGTGCAAAAACATTTTTTACGGTATTTCGCAGAAGCTAAAACGTATGATTTTAAAACGAAAAACGCACTATTATCTTCAATTTAATAGTAATTGAATTATATATGTATAGAAAATTAATAAAATAAGGTTTAAAATGCTACGTTCTAGGAATCAAACAGAACTTGCGTTCTCAAGTGGTTGTAGATTGAAGTGTAAAAACAGGCAATTTTGAACGGTATTTTACCACTGTAGCGGGACGGGGCCTCGGCGGCTGGAGATCTATAATTTTATACTTTTACTGTGGGTACGGTGGGAGGTCGGAACTCCGCACACTCTAACGTCTGAAAGCATGCACAAGGAGGAAGCTACTATTTTTGTTTTATTCAAGGTTCAATTATTTATTTATATATATCAGCACACAATATCACACATTTGTCTTCGCAACTACAACTTTTAAACCCTTTCTCAATACACAATGTCAGGAGCTCCAACTAGTAGATCAACTTTAATATCTTGGAAAGGTTAGCACAGAGAGGTTGGAATCGATCTTCCCTACGGAATGTACATGAGGTTTGAATCCTTCCCCACAGAATGTACCTGAAGTTGGAATGGGCCTTCCCTACGGAATGTACCTGAAGTTGGAATGGGCCTTCCCTACGGTATGTACCTGAAGTTGGAATGGGCCTTCCCTACGGAATGTACCTGAAGTTGGAATCAACCTTCCCTACGGGTTGTACCTGAAGTTGGAATCACTCTTCCCTACAGAATGTACGGGTCTTGAATGGAGTAATCATTACCTGAAGTTGGAATCAACCTTCCCTACGGGTTGTACCTGAAGTGGAATCACTCTTCCCTACAGAATGTACGGGTCTTGAATGGAGTAATCATTACCTGAAGTTGGAATCAACCTTCCCTACGGGTTGTACCTGAAGTTGGAATCACTCTTCCCTACAGAATGTACGGGTCTTGAATGGAGTAATCATTACCTGAAGTTGGAATGAACACACAAAATATTCTGCCAGTACTAGTTTTGATTTATCCCTATTACTACTACAATTCTTTCCCTTTTTGCTATAACCTTTATTACACTCTCATGTAACACTAGGCCCAATACAGGACCCCAAAACTACTAAGTTCCTTTAGCCCTAGAAAATTTTGCACAGAGCTCCCGCGCTACCCGCTGGGGAGCATGTCGTGATAAGCATGATAATGGCATAGCATTATCATGCATCACTACCATTACGCAAGACACATAATATATAATTAAAATTAAGGGACATTATATAATGGAAAAACTTGACCCAACCTATGACTTACCCTCCGTGCACTGGTATCCCCAGTGCACAACGACGCTATTTGTGGACACCTCTACAATCAGTGTCCTGTTATATAACGCTGCTAATTCAGCTATCTTTAGGCACGACCACCCTCAATGCCGCGGCGTATGGCGCTGCTGTCTCTGGGCACGACCACCCTCAATGCCCCGCGTGTGACGCTGCTATCTCTAGGCACGACCATCCTCAATGCCTCGGTGTATGGCGCTGCTGTCT
The DNA here is from genome assembly GCA_023653785.1 of Ophioderma brevispina. Lineage (NCBI taxonomy): Eukaryota > Metazoa > Echinodermata > Ophiuroidea > Amphilepidida > Ophiodermatidae > Ophioderma > Ophioderma brevispina. Next base: position 2,479 of record JAMKCH010049441.1, on the reverse strand, counting down.
CTGGGCACGACCATTTTCAATGCCCGGCGAGTTACGCTATCTATAGGCACGACCATTTTCAATGCCTCGGTGTATGGCGCTGCTGTCTCTGGGCACGACCATTTTCAATGCCCGGCGAGTTACGCTATCTATAGGCACGACCACTCTCAATGTCTCGGTGTATGGCGCTGCTGTCTCTGGGCACGACCATTTTCAAGGCCCGGCGAGTGACGCTATCCTTAGGCACGACCATTTTCAATGCCTCGGTGTATGGCGCGGCTGTCTCTTGGCACGACCATTTTCAATGCCCGCCGAGTGACGCTATCTCTGGGCACGACCACCCTCATTGCCTCGGTATATGGCGCCATCTCTGTAACCATACTCGCGACGCGTGGTTCAGTGTTTCCATGACTTAACATAAGGGGAACATTTAATATTTATAACATGAGAGTGGTGTAAAAATAACCCATTCATTCCTTACCAATACATACCAGTTCGAACATCTGCACGTGCAATTCCATACTACTGCGACGGACTGATCGATCGCGACACTCTCCACAGCTCAATCAACCTAACATAACTTCCTAACCTCCTAATAACGAACTATCCCTACATACACGTCTAGCCCTCTTCTAATCATAGATTATCCATTGTATTTCTTTTGTTAAAGTTCGTTGCCCCGACCTTTATTTTGATAATGTGGTCAGTAGCTGACCACATTATTAAAACCTTTTGTTTTTTGATAAAGTGGTCAGTAGCTGACACATTATCAAGAAATAAAGGTCTGGGCATCGAACTTTGAACGAAAGAAATACAACAATCCGTCTAGAAAACCACTATAGGAACTCGGTTTTTTGTAGAAATACCGTCTGCCATTGCTTAGGGGGTAGGGATTATTTAAATTATAATCGCATTATGGACACAGGCCATGATCATAACATCTGTTTTTAATCAAAAAACAGATAGAAATGAGACAACTTAAGTCTGTCAGGCTGAATGCCACAGCGATACTGTTCATATGTGTGTAACAAGCAGAACTGTATTAAAAAAAATACATTCTGTAGTGTCGTATATAGAATGGTATTTTTACGGTCAAAGGTCAAATTCCCAGGGACATGATTACTGTCAATATTCTGGAATAAAATTTAGCATTTAATGTTAGGGACACCAACAATGGCGTGAAATCTGCATATGCTAAATATATAAATTTGCAATTATAATACATGTAACGAGACAAACACAAAAATTTGTCAAGCTGAATGCCACAATATACTTATGTGATATGTGCATGTGTCGCAAGCAGGACTGTATTCCAAATATAAAATCTCTAGTGTCAACGAAGAACACTTTACTGGTCAAAGGTGAATTCCACCAATAATGAGCGCGGGGTGGATTTTGCAAATATATGCTAATATATCAATTCATTACAAAAGAGGAGATGTTATATTAAAAGACACAGTTCAAGCTCTACGACCTTACCTTTGCTTTTCACGTTCCACAAAAACATCATTGGTGTCTTAGTCATCATCAAAATCGTCTTCCAAATCAAAGACCGACAACGAACAAAATTTGTCACAATAAACCACTGACTGTTATACTACGTTACTATATTAGGAACTGCTTATGCTGCAGGGTGATTACAAAATACTTAGCTCTATTCAAAACAAGTCGTTGAGGCGTAACATTATAAAGCTCTTCCAGCTTTAATTGATTGCCTTATTTCAATTGAGTTTTGAACCTTGAAATCCGATTATCCTTTCTCAAAAGCTCGACTCATTATTTGTTACCCCTATTGTGAATGATCCGTTCAATAAAGTCTAGACTTTTACAACGACCCACCTGCAACGACCATATAAGCAAACGTGGGCATTAAAGTGTTTTTATTTGTAAAAAATGAATTAAATCATAGCTAAGTATCATGAAAATGTAGGAAAACGCATTATTTTAACATATTCTTAAGGTTTAGCTTTCTTTTTCGCTCGACGTGTATGTCAATTAAAGAATAAGAAGTAGGACATTATCAGAAATAATGTGTCTTGTTCAGGCGTGGTTCGCCCGTGAGTCGCTTGCAAGTCTCGCCCCCTTCGGGGGCTCGACTTGCAAGCGACTAACGGGCTTACCACGCCTGAACAAGACACATTATTTCTGATAATGTCCTGCTTCTGATCCTTTAACTAATACATAATGGATCACCGATACTAATGAATGTATAAGGGTGTGCATGTGTGATGAGTGTTTATAAGGGTATGCATGTCAGTGTGGTGTAAGTTTGCACGTGTGGGTGTATGAGGGTGTGTATGTGTGGATGTGTGAAAGTATGAGGGTGTGTATGTGTGGTGTGTGGATGTATGGGGTATGTATGTGTGGTTGTGTTGAAGTACGAGGGTGTGTATGTGTGGTGTGTGAAAGTATGAGGGTGTGTATGTGTGGTGTGTGGATGTATGAGGGTGTGTATGTGTGGTGTGTGGAAGTATGAGGGTGTGTGTGGGTGTGTGGATGT
>JAMKCH010049440.1:0-62162 GCA_023653785.1 Ophioderma brevispina | reverse complement strand
AATTACTTGTTTAGGGTATCAAAATCAAACCAAAATACCCATTTAGGGTAAAAATATGTGCTTAGGTATCACATGAGCACAATATTCACTTTGAAATATACTGTGGTTACCATTTGAATATAAAATTGCACTTACCCCTAGAGAAAAACAATGATGTGCATTGTGTATACTCTGTAAATTTATGCTAAAGATTGAATTTCACTCTAAAAAGTGACTACATGACACACTTGGGAGTGATATTTTTCACTCCAAAAAGAGTGAAATTTTTCATCTTTCAAATTTGGTCAAATATATTCTCTATGATTTTATCTGTAGCAAGTAGAATTTTCAACATGGCATTGAAAAGTGTGTATTCCATTTCTTATCAAAGATTGAAATTTTTACTCTCAGGTGAATGCACTCTGAGGTTACATTTTCACTCATTTGAGTGAGTGAGCTCTGAGGTCACATTTTCAATCATTTAATCTCTCAAGTGAGTGAGCCCTGAGGTCACACTTTTATCTTAATTCTCACGTGAGTGAACCTTGAGGTCACACTTTCACTCATTTTAGCTCAGGTGAGTGATTCCTGAGGTCCCATTTCCACTCATTGTAACTCTCAGGCAATTGAGCCCTTGGGTTACACATTCACTCATTTTCATGCATTTGCATTTAGAGAGGTCACATTTTCACTCATTTAGAACTCTCAGGTGAGTGCACTCCAATCATCTTATCTCTCAAGTGAGTGAGCCCTGAGGTCACACTTTCATTTTAATTCTCACGTGAGTGACCCTTGAGGTCACACTTTCACTCATTTTAGCTCAGGTGAGAGAGTCCTAGGTGAGATCACATTTTCACTCATCGTAACTCTCAGGCATTTGAGCCCTTGGGTCACACATTCACTCATTTTCATGCATTTGCATTTAGAGAGTAAGCTCATAGTAAGCTCATATCACAGTTGCACATTATTTTAACACCTATATATTTGCAGAAGACATGGATTTGCCTGCCAAAACATCAGCATGTTGGATTAAAGGCTGATTCAGAGATTTCATGAGGATGGCGCCCTCAATTTTCTGACAAATTGTGTTTTTTGCATATACATAATTCTTGTCCACATACTAATCACTGTGTGAAATAGCGAAGCTCAAATCGATGTCCTTCATATAGAAAATCACAACTTTATTTTAAATTTCGGATCCGGAATTTTTGTTATACACAGTTTCCTATGGTACTATTATACTAAACACAAATATTTACTGCATCAAAATGAAAAATCCGATTCATTCAAACTTTGGAATTGAGCATTTTAGAAGACTGTCTTGAGTTCTAGTTGACTATTTTTAATTAATACTAAAAATATATTTCAAAATCTCTGAGTCAGCCTTTAAGCTCAGAAAACCAATATGAACTTCTGCAGGGAAAAAATATTTTTCCAAACCTCAAAATAACATAAAATTTATGCTAAAATATAGTAATTAAGGGGGGAACTATAGGCAAATTCTGAAAACATGAAGAAAATTGAGATTTTAATATAACATAATTCTACATATTTTGAGCTTCAATTTGCTTTTTATTTGGTCAAAAACGGACATTCCTATCCAAAGTTATGACTGAAAATAGGTGACAAACTACGAAAAAATCCTAAAAATAGCAGCTTGTTCAATGCTAATATGTGTAATCTATTTCTTTTGTATGTTTTTATTTTTCAAGATGCAATATTTAACACATTTGATAAAAAATCCGAAATTATATTTAAATTAACACATTTTGTGTGCAAAATGTAATAAATATTTGTGAAAAAGTGTTTCTTATTAAAAAATGTATTTTTTAAAATAAATTTTTACCTAAAATTATATTTTAAAAATATTTAGGTGTTTCTAAACTTAAAATGCATTTATCACAAAACATGTTTTTCAAAGATTTGAAAATCCCCTGCCAAATTAATTTGAACACCCTAAACATTATCCGATTTTCATAAAAATTGGCACAAAGGAAGATCTTGTCAAGTTCTGTGATCCTATGGAGCCATTTTTTTATAAGTTGTATACTTTTTAAATTATGGGCTTTTCAAATTCTCACCAGCAGTGAAAATGCCATGGCAACACGGAACCTCACAAAATTAAATCCCTCCATAGGATCACAGATCTTTGTCTATATAACAAATCTAAAAAATAAAACTTTCAAGAATACTAAAGTAAATGGGTCAATTTTTGGCGGGGGATTTCATATTTTGTCTTTACCCCCAAAACAGAAGATTTTTTACCTTTGACCTTGGCTAATTTGCATATGCAAGCCGATATGGTCCAAAAAGTTACATTTTTATAAACCTTGATTTCCTAGGATCATTTTGATATATGACTTGATATACTTCAATTCAGCAAACTAGAAATATATTGAATTTTATAATTACACAAAAATGGCTATAGGTCCCCCCTTAAATAAAATAACTGTATTTTTTGAATGAAAGAGCTATCCATCCACACAAATTTGTAAAAATATCAATTTTGATAATGGTCTGAGTGGGGTCATAACAAGTGCATGGGAAGAAATTGGGGTGTAAATTGTTCCATCCCGAATAGATGCGCGTAGAGTCTAGGCTGACGCTGGGGTTGGTATGCAACTATCATCATCACCATCTAGAGGCAAATAATCACAATAAATAATACTGTTAAAAAATTGAAAATCAAACTTCATTTAGGGATTTACCCATGATGCACAGTAGTTCATTACGAGTTATCAATAATGCACCCACACATCCAAGTATTTTTATCTTGAGAGGGCAGCTTTAGCCACCCGAGCATGATAAAAATATGTGAACACTGGACACTGACGTAGGGTGCAGTGTTGTTGATTCCTGAAGAACCACTGTGCCATCATGGTTGATAATTAAATTTGTATAAAATCTTTGACAGTTTAATATGAAGCTTTACATAGCAAATTGGGACTGCCAAGTTTTGCTCAATTGCAGACCTTTCTCTGGAACTACTTGGTCATAGGAACCTTAATATTAAAAAGATTAAGGTCTGCTATAAAACTCTCTTTTGAATATAAACATTTAGCCGACTGCCAAAGGTGAAGAGAAAGAAAGAAAGAGAGAGCAAATCAAAAATAGATGGACTGAGTGAGAGATGGAAAGAGACTCAGAAAGATAAAGAAGGAGAGAGAGAGAGAGAGAGGGGGGGGGGTGGGAAGAAGAGAGATGAGCCCTTTCTAAATGGATATAAATTTCCGCGATAGCCAAATGACTCGTCTCGGAGTGAATGAATTACAAGAACTGGTAATGCAGCATGCGCAAAAATCCGTTTGAAAATTGATTCTGTAACAAAGCACGCTACGCATGATATACTGTACTTCGATAAATTATGTATGACATAAATTTTAAACCGTAGAATAATTATAACATATTTTGAATACCATTTGAAATAGCTAATTGCAACAACTGCCAATCAAATCGTATTTAAACTATTACAAAATACATACCACTTAGAAAGAGAAATCACCACAAAACAAAGAAGTCATCTGGAGGCACCTTGGCTCCCTCAGGTAGGCAGTTAACGTTGCATCTGGTATTAATAGTACATAAAAATTAGGGTTAGTCTTTGGATATTTAACGGTGTCTAAAAAGGTAACATTTTAACAAAACTGCTCAAAATCGTCGTGTGAGTGCAACAAAGTCGTAACTGACATTTTTGGCGAAATTGAGTTATTTATATAATAAGAAAAAGTAGTTAATTACGCTTAATTTGATATACATTTCAGGTGACAGTCTCAATTTATTGCAGAGTTATTAAGCTAAATAGGCCTATTTAGGTGTAGATACGACTTTGTTGCACTCAAAATTGAATTTCACGTGTCGTGCAACAAAGTCGTAACTGGTAGATACGACTTTGTTGCACGACACGGGAAAACTACTATGTAGATACGACATTTTATTTCTTGTAAAGCGATGGTTTTTAAAAAGGTGTATAAGTAAAAAATCTCCCAAAATATTTTGTGAAAAGAGCAATTTCATTTTTTACCAAATTTATGCTAATTTATGCTAATTTCGGCACCAAAAACCTTAAAAACATATAAAAAAATGTAGTTGCGACCTTTTCCACTCAATATTACGCCCAGTACTTAAATAATTTTCAAAAGTAAATGAATACGCATAATTTAACATATATGTCAAGGATAAGGCTCACGTTATTGCAGAGGTATTAGGCTAATTATGAATTATAGTGTAAGAAGACTGTGTTGCATAACATTGGAATTTCCGTGTCGTGCCAACAAAGTCGTAACTGGGTAGATACGACTTGGGGCACGACACGGGAAATCATGTGGGAGTACGCCATTTTAATAGCCAATTACTTCTTAATTAGTCGGACTTAAGTGGGAATGAAATATTATAGATATTTAAAAAAAGAAATTTTATGGTATGCGTAAGAATATTTCATTTGGAAAAGTCACAAAAGAATGAAACACAAAAATGCTTTCCTGTAAAATCATGCGAAAATGTAGGTACGACTTGTGCAATCACATGACGCAAATAATATTACGCATGATAGGCCTCAGCTAGGAAGGTGTATTGCCCCGGCGAGTCAGAAGGTGGAGAGATTAAGTCTTATCCAATTTCCGCTCTGATCGAAAAATCGAGGTCTGCCTGCAGAGGCCAACCGCCGGGTTTGGGTTGTGGGTGTGGTGTTGAAAAAGTGACTTTTTTTACACTTTCCGACATTTTGAAGAAGGAAAATACCTCAAAATCAGGTTGTTTGTTTTTTTTTCTCATAAACCTTGCATTACATCCTATAGGAAATGATTTTTGTATCCAAATGAAAGCAAAAATTGTACTCTATGTAGCCAAGTAAACATTATATCACTTTTTGTTATTTTGTTAGCTGAAAAGGCCGATAAAATGTAGTTTGGGGCAAAAAAGTGCATTTTGGCAATTTTTTTCAATTAACATTTTTATTTTTTTTATATTTTTGATTAAAATGAATAAAATGATTCAGATTGATCTATGGGGCTCATTCTACTTTTATCACTATAAATGAGACAGATGGCGGCAATTACCATTTGTCTTTACAAACAAATGTCGTTAGAAATTAAAAATTCCCTTAAATGAACCATTTAATAAAAAGAGGGAGTCAAAAAACTGGACCGGTGATTACTGCCCATTTGCTCTTTAAGTGGTTTAATATCTCAACATATGTGATTCAGAGGCTCATTTCTTATTTAATTTACAACAAACCATTCTTATCGGTTAGATTCACAAGCTTTATATTTTTTATACTCTTTTTAACCAAGCAATCGGTTTTGCGGACTGTCCATGGATTCACAAAAATCGATGAAGTCTGAAGCAGAATAAGTATTTGAGGGGGTTACTCACCAAAAACATCAAAATTTGTCATGGATGACCGTCTTGCTAACTTTCTACACCCCGTCATCCAAGAAAATAATATCAAAAGTAACAGTAACTTGATATCAGCGTAGATAAAGTTAATGAACATATTCCAATGAAGAGGAAAAACTAGATAACCCTTTAGATATAAGGAAATGCTGTGGACCAAACATGTCACACCTTAAAAGGTATGTTGAATATGATTGCTATTATCATAGGCTTTACACCATCACAAACAGTACCACTTCTGCATTTTAAATAGAAACGTTGACAGATCGCAAAACCGCCTGTTCATTGAAAATACTGTAGCTCAGCATTACACCTCACTGTTTGAATGATTTTCCAGTAAAAATATAAAAGTTAATTTAAAAACAAAACAAAATAAACCCAAAAGAATGCGTTGTGATACCACATATAGTTGGGATTTATCCATTCCAGCACCTTTCAGTTGTCTTACCATATTCCAAAAGGCTAATTAGTGCGAAACTAAGAATTTTGACAGTTCCCAAATCAAATAATTGTTTCCTTCTGCGGCGCGCTTTTAAGATTTAATTTCATAAAACCAAAATTAAGCAACGTAACTGAATATTTTCCATAACTTGTCTTTGATTGTTTCCAGTATGGAGGGTAAGCTAACCTATTACAGTACGGTAGTAAGGATCACATTCTGAGTTTCCTTGTTTTCTGAAACTCCCCTTAAAGAGTGGTTTTGCTCAGATCTTCCCGAGGATGGTCCCTTAAGGTTTCTAAAATAATCTGTTTTTAATATTACTTAATCTTGTTCAAAATAATTACTTAATCACTTGTGTAAATTAGCTAAGCCAAATGACGTTTCATATAGAAATCACAACTTGTAATAGTAGACCCCCAAGATTACCGCACTGTAATACACACACAAAAAATTATATTTAAAAATCTATGGCACCCTTTTAAACAATACAAAATTGTTTACAGACGAAGAGTGCAGTAGAAAAATGCTTATATGACAAAACCGATAGTGCTGGTGCTTGTTGTCAGGATCAAGAATATTAAAGTGAGGACAAAGCAGGCGAAAAGGTATAAATATTTTTGAGGTGGTTCGAGAAGCGTAACTTTGAAAAGAAAGTCATTCGGAGTCTTGTTCAGGATAATGGCCCCTTCAAACTGATTTTAAAGAAAAACAGCACAGTTTTCTATAAATAATCTTTATTCTTCCATTTTTACAGGGGCCTTCAAAGCAGCGCGCTGTTTTTTTTGATTAGCTTGATAACCCCAAGCTTTCAGAAGAAGAAAAATGATTCTGAATAGGCTTATTTCAAAGGGCACAGCGGTCTATTGAATTGTGAAATTAATGTGACACAGTAAATCTTGTGGTTTGGAGGGCCATCAAGTTGAAGTTACATTTGTTTTTATGATATAGCTGATACTTAATAATATCTTCTTTGAGCAAGGAATCTGTCCCACTCTAAAAATGGCGTGACACTTTGATACCCAAAAAAGGGATCAGAACTTACTATGTAAAATTATCACATATTTCTTCTTGACAAATGACAAAATTTATATATGAATAATGGCTTAACATCTTAAACTAAAATGATATTTTATGAAGACCAAAATGTTTATGCAAAGAGCGTATATTGGGTTGATATGAGTGCATAGGCTAGTTAAAGGGTATCCAGGGGTCCAGGGTTTGTAGATATTGAGAAAGGGACTTTGCAGTATTGATTGTCTTAAGTCGTTTCAATTAGTTTATAATTTTATTCAGTGGTCACACATTGTTTTAACATTAGGAGAGAGTTAAATAATGAGTTTCTTAGTAGAAAAAACCCGATCGACAGCACATGCAATTTCAAAGGCTGCCTATTTTGTCTGTCTTTTTGCAATGAAATTTTGGCTATTCAAGTAAGATAAAATGAAGGTTTAAGGTTGGCACTTTGAAAAGAAAATTGTTTTTGTTGGCAGATGATACACTAGGTTTCCTACATTGGAATTTGGATCATTCAACAGCCCTTTTCAATACACTTCTAAATTTGCCTCTTATCCCAATTGAATGATTAACCTTCAAAAAAATCTGGGCCATTCGCAGTGGCAGGGTCTGCTTTTCATCCATTTGAAGAAGCCGATCGCATGAAATGGAGATCAAAAAATTTTGAAACTTTGGAGTCATTTGGGCGTGATACTAATGCTCTTTTGACCTCCAATTAATTCCCACAACTTCACAAATTGAGATACCCTTAACTGGTGGAGAAGTAAAAATGTATCGATTTGAGTAAGTTACTGTGATTAAGTCGTTGTTGGTTCCGCAAACTGTGGTATTTTTTCTTGTATGTTCTGTGTGGTAACATTTCCAAATATGTTGCAAGAAGATAAGGGTCTTTTTATAAAATTATTTGAAAATTGTGGGACAGCAGAGTTTAGCGGAACTTAATTTGGCATGATTATGATGATGGGGGTGGTATTCGAATGATGTCAACTTCTGTTTTTTTTTTGGGCTTAAAACATTCATGGATATAAACAGGGATTGACCCAGATTTTTCATACTCTCATGTTTTTGAAATCCCTTGATTTGTTCTGGAACATTTCATTCGGTTGAATCGATTTGGTTTATATATCCTTTTGCAATTAAAGTGAAAGGAGTTTAACTGTAGTAATATTTATACAGAAACAAAAACTAACGATAGGTGTATTTTTTTCAGGATTAAAAATGTTCAGATGAAAACCAAAAAGGTTTTCTATTACCCGAGTTGGGATGAAAAGATCTTTATTTAGGTAACGTGTTTGTCAAAAACCTCTGAAATGATGGTATTGAATTTGATACGCCATTTCTAAAAGGAAAAAAAAAAAAAAAAACGCAAGTCGTTTAATTGAATGGTATTAGTTGGGATTGTTTCGGACCACCAAGGATATTCAGGATAGGTGTTTTTTTTTAACAATATGTCTGCTTCCCTCGTGGTGGCGAAAAAAGTTCCAAATATGTCTATTAATTTGAGGAATCGGGCACATGTTGAAGGTAAAAATAAAATTGATTGATTTTTTAGATATTTTGGAAGAACCTGAGGACATGGCTTCATAATAGAAATAAATGGACCATCAAACCAGTTAATATAAGTTCTGTTTATGTTAAGCTTTTCCACGGGTCAATTTGCTACAAACCAATTCCTTCAAAAGATCGGAAAGGTTGTTTACCCAAACTGTGCTTCTGTAATGAGTGACAGGAATCAAGGTTTACATGATTCGGAAGGTACCGATGATGTCTACACGGGGAGTGTTTTATACCAATAATAATTAACAAAGAGGCTTTTGGTTTTTAAGTTTGCGAAATATTTCGATATAAAAAAAAAACAGACAACCTCCAATCATTGCACGGGTAAGTTAAATTTCCCTTTTTATGCTGAAATTTAGATTTAGTGCAGATTTATCAAAATAACCCCAGTTTCGTTGCCTTTTCAATTTGCTCACAGAATAAAACAAAAATTGAATATACAATGCTGAAAAGTAAAGAACACTTGGCAGCATTCAAGGAACTATGGACTATTGACCTGGAGCTCATTGATCTTTGATGATGTCCTTGTGTGACATTTTGTTTATAATTGCAAGGCAGCTCATGGCGAACATCAGATGATGGGAGCGAGGTGTGTTGTTGTTTGAAAATGGATTTGTTCCTGTCTTTGTTCTTCGTCCTGTTTTCTGAGTTTGATAATAAAAAACATATACAAAGAAAAAAAATTGAAAGCACACACACACAAATAATTCGGCAGATGTTCTTATAAATTGGCCATTACAATGTGAATCCATGGACAGGTCGCAAACCGATCTACTGTATTCAAAAGAGAGTAAAGCTCGCGATACTAAACCGTATTAGATTAAATCTAAGAAATAACATTCTGTTGATCACAAATGTTGAGATATATGGCCACTTAAAGAGCAAAATGGCGAGTAAATCAGGATCCAGTTTCTTTTTACTCACTTATATGTGTTAAGTTCGTTTTGGGGGATATTTCAGAAAAATGGCAAATTGAGCCTGACACATTGGTTTGTAAAAGGAACAAATGGTAATATGCCTCTGTCTCATTATATGATGAGTAAAAATGAAGAATGCATCCAAAGATTCATCTGAACAATATATTTCAGTTTTAATCACATCATGTGAAAGTTGTGGGTGTGTGGTGTTTGTTAATTGAAAAAATGCCAAAATTGAAACCTTTTGTGCCCAAAACATAGGATTGGAATCCTTTTTCGCTAAAAAAAAATCACATAAAGTGATATATGGTTTATTTGGTGAAAAAACGGAAAAAAAAGGGTTATGATTTTTATACAAAACGGATTTTGAGGTGATTTATTCAAAACATGACTGACTAGTAAAAAAAAGTCAATTTTCACACACACACCGGCGCTGCTGCAGCAAGACTCGATTTTCGGAGTCGCGAAAATTTGGATAAGGATAATATTCTCAACAAATCTGACTCAGGGGGGCATTAAAACCGTGATAGCGAGGCCTAATACCGTACTGGAACGCATCTATAAGTGTTTTATTTCTAACTTAAATTACGTCAAGGGACAAGAGATATTAGTAACTTGTTCATCATACGCTTTGTAAAAACCAATATCAGTTACAAAAGATTTTAAAGATAATATATTCCCATCTAACTCTTGGCAGCTGGTTTAGGCTCAGGTTTTAGTCGCGGAGGCGACCTCATTTGAAGACCACAGTGTGAGAGTGAAGATACGTACTAATACAATTACACTGAAAGTAATAGACCAGGGTGTCCAGCAGAAGAAACCACCGGGTGCCAGCTTGGCACCCTTGGGCAATGTGAGTTATTAAGGTCACACAAGGGGATTTAATTTCTAAAATACATCAATAAAGTTAAAAAATAACAAATCTATTCCTTAAGCCCAAGAAGGAAAAAAGTCAACGGCGACATGGCTGTATAATGGATAATTATAAACGAGGTGTAGGTCAAAATAGGTCAATGAATAAACAAACTTTTGTACAGGGGTCAAATGCTATATCTTTGTTCATGCAATATGAAAAGATATCAATGGGTTTGGTGCCATAGCACACATTCCATAATTTATTGAAGCATTTTAGAAATTCGATCCCACCATACGACCTCTGACCTCAACAACTGAAAATTGCCCAAGGGTGTCAAGGTGGCACCAGGTGGATTCGTCCACTAGACACCCTATGAGCTACCCTGGTCTATATTTTTAAGCAATACAATTGTATTAACACCACTTTCACGCCTCTCTTCATGTTCTATTCGACTATTAAGGCAGATTACGGATGCACAGTTTCAATATGTTTTGATCTTTTACCCCATAACTGTAATTTACACAGACAGAAATGACATAACTCTGAATTCCTTAAATAAAGTCATGTCAGGTGCATCAACAACGCAATATGCCAACGGTTCATATGACATAAAAGGTAACCAGGATCACGAAATGTATATTTTTAGTGTAAAAGTCACTTTAATGAGAAATCATTGTGAGCCTGACCTGTTTGCAATTGGTATCAGCTCTAACAGAACTTGCAATAATCAATTACCAGTCTTTTATTAAAAATGATTGACCGCCTTTTTTTCATTTAAGCCAGTTTGATTGGCTTTAATTATATAACATATACACCAACAATAACATAACAAAAGGGAATTTCCACTCACTCTAACATGTTGTATTCCTTCTCCCGACACAGCAACACTAGATCCTCGAAGTCTTCTCTTGTAATAGCAACGTGTGAAAGGTCCAGACCTGTGGCGGTCGTTAAATTGCTTCGAAAATCTTTCCAAACCGAACTCTGAACCTGAGGTGATGCATCAAAGGGTGTATGTAGAATGAGTGCATTGAGATCTGGAATAGAGTCCAAGATGGAAGCGACACTTTGGACCAAGTCATTGACATACCAGCTGTTGTATGTTCGCAATTGCTGTAGGCGTATCAAGTGTTTTAGAGATAATAACAGTTGGTTATGGCATTCCTTACTAAGATCTCCAACCTTGATCCGAAGTATTGCATCCGACTTGCTTTCGGAAGGTGCTGTGCTAATTTCTCTGCCACAGAGTCATTCATGCTATTTCCATTGAGGTGAAGGTTTTGCAAATTTGAACAAAACTCTGGAAATTTATCAGCAAACAGTAACATGTCTTCTGCAGGGGCACCCATATGGTTGACACAGAGTTTGTGTAAAGACTTCAACGCAGGAAGGGTATTCGCCATTACGGCTAAACTATGACCTGCCGTATTATATGACATATCGATAACTTGTAACAAAGCCATCTTGTTAAGCAGGCTAGCTAGTCTTTCCGATTGCGGTTCGGTCAAACCAGCGTTGCCAACCCTGAGTTCGTTCAAATGCGATAAGTGACCACCGTCGACATTGTCCAGCAATAAATCGGCCTGTTTGGAAAATTTAAATCCCGTCAGAGTCAAGTTGTGTAACTTTGTGCGCGGTAACTGCTTGATGAAGTGGCCAATGTTCGATTCTTCTGCTGTGGTGGCAGTGGTCACCATGCTGCCACATTCGACCTTGAAAAGCCAACAGTTCAGCAGGACACACCTAATTGAATAATTATGATTGTAATGATGGAGGTCTCCTGTTTGCTTCTGAAAGTATTCTTTGCAGATTTCTTGCATCCTTTCTGGCGAGAGTTGTCGAGCGGTTAATCTGGCGTTGTGATGTATTCTAAAGAGCGCACCCGCTGGCCATATGTTATCACCTATGTGTGGAATTGGCCTCAATGTCGCTGAACGAATGAAATCAGGTTGAATGTATGACATGAAGTATTCCAGTGCTATAGCTGTAAATACTGATAATCCAAGGAAATTAAGCCTTCCTTCTGGAAAAAGTTCTAAAAGTAGCGAATTGAACTTATTCTCGGCATCAGCTTCAAAATTGCATCTGAGGCATAATTCAATGAATAATTGAATTCTCAGTGCATCCTTTAGGTCGAGTGTTTCCTCATAGTACTGCAAAATTATTGGTTTAAATTCTGATCTGAATATTTCCAGTAACTTCCCCAAAATCTTCTCAGCAGCTTCTGGATTTTCCCCACTTGCAAACCGCAGTATCAGTTCAATACTTAGGGCGTCTTCGACATTCTGGAGTTTATTCAGATATGATGCCATCTCTTTGGGATCGTCGTGTGCAAGACTAGCCAAATATGCTCCTGCACATTTTTCGTGTACCGACTTGTGAAAAAATCTAAACTCACTTGTATTTTCAGGTTTTTGTGCCAAGGTTGTTCGCATTTTGCTTCTTGAGAACCTCCCGGGCTTTGGCGCTTTTGCAGGAGAACCCTGGATTAATATTAAACCAATGGACCTTGCTTCTTGCAGTAGGCTTAATTCAACATCAGTTGCTTCGCTGAATAAAAATACCAAACGATTTTCCGGAGGCCATAAACCTTCCAGCGCCAAATGTCCAAGTTGTTGCAGTATATGTGCAGGAGGTGAAGATTGCTGCTCATGAAGTGGTTGTTGCTCTTGAGTTTGTTTGGAAAGATGGTGATAATACATGATGAGTATTATTTCGTCATAGAGGTGGCCGATTCTTTTGGGGATTTCTTTACCTTGGGTATCTTTCCAGAACATACATATTAGAAGGGCCATCAGTGGAACGGACGCAACAGCGGCTATGAGCTCGTTTTGTTCCATGTATTCGATCAGAGAATCTCCTAGTTGCTTCTTTTTATTGAAGAATTTTTTGATGTATGTGATCACCTCTTGCCTTGTGAAACCACGAAGTTCCAGACGCATGTACTCTTTGCATGTTCTTGTAATTTGCGAAGTACGCCAAGGACGGGTGGTTACTAGCAATCTGCACGACAACAGAATCTTTCCCGAGATGAGCTTCACAATACTACCGCAGTTGTCTGGATTATCAAAGAGTTCACGATCGGATTCGTCTGCAGCATCAAGTATAATGACTACCTTCTCTCCAAGCTCTGAAATGACCTTTTGAAGCTGCTCAGCTCTTACTTTGGTATTTTCTGGAAAAAGCTGGCTTAGAATTTCACGTTCAAGATTAGATGAGTGGTCTACCCCTCTCATGTTCAAGACAAACAATAGCGATATATCTTTCAGACTTGGTTCTGAATTTGAGGCCCAATCGAAAGCAATTTTTGCCGCAATGGTGGTCTTTCCTAGCCCTGCTGGAGCGGATAGCGCTAGTCTAGTATAGAAATAGCCTTCGTCTGTTTTACGCGTGAATATTTCATTGTGGGATTTCATTGGTTCACAAGGATCTGGCAAGTTAATAACAATTGATACTTTGGTGTAGATGTCTTTCAGATTGATGTATTCGTCGTCGCCAGGATATAATGGAATCTTGCATAAACGATTCTGGTAGTACCATCTCAGATGTTTTTGGCAGCTCTCCAGGTCGAAATCCTCTCTTTTCAAGCTCCTGTCATCTGTTAATGTGGAAAGTAGAATGAGTTACATTTATTAAAAAATCGCTAACATCATTATTACCCAATTAAGTGCAAACAGAAAAAAAAACGAACTGATATCAATAAACCGAGGGAAATTACCAACATTTTTTAGCCCAGAAGGAGCGCTATATCTTTCCGAAGTTGTCTTTTGAAAAATAATAAGAAAGATCTTTTAACACCATTTTATTTATAACAATTGGCTATATAGCCAGGACAAGCCCAATGGTGACATAGCACTAAATTAAAGGGGTGGCCATAAAAACACACAAAAATAAGAGGGCAGCCCTAAAACCAAAAATGAAAAGACATGACGGATGGAAAAGCGAAAAAAAAATGAACCAGACGAATGGTGAAAACAAATATCTTAGGACCTAGCAACAAGATGTGGAGGCAAACAGCAGCTTTGAAGGCTTTTAGGGAGGTGCACTTGACAACATCCTCGGGCAGGTAGTTCCATAATGTGGGAGCAAATGCATAAAAAGACCTTTTGGAAAGCGAGAGCCTGCCGATCATTGATATAGATAAGAAAGAGTAGAGGCCCCAAGACAGAGCCCTGGGGAACACCAGACAGAACAATGACAGGATCAGAAGAAATGCCATGAACTGAAACAGACTGTGTACGACCGGAAAGATATTACCTAAATCAGCAAGTAGGGGACCAGTGATCCCAGCAGAATGGAGTTTACGCAAAAGAGGGCCATGGGGGACTTTGTCAAAGGCCTTACTTAGTTCGAATAAGGCTACAGCCACACTTTTCCGACTTTCAAGATGCTCATACCAATCATTAAGGACCGTGAGGAGGGAATCAGCAGTGGAAGACTTCGGAAGAAAGCCACATTGATTGTTGGTTAGTAAGTTAAAATAGCATAAAGGTCAAACATGAAACCAAGAAATATATCTCCACACTGGAATGGCAAGACAAAAGAAATATCTTAGCTTGGTCAGAATCAAAGCATTCGGAAGCTCAAATCCTCGTACCTCTAGTTACTGGCATTCACCTAGCGTGGGGGGGCTTCTCTATGCCCAAATGAAATGACGAAAACAAATATGATAAAGACCAGTGTGAATTAAATTACACGGTCTTAAACCCTGTTCCACTAGACTACAGGCCTAGGGACTGTGCTAACTTGGATACCGAAGAAACGAGCACTAAGTGTATTTAATCTGGAGAGTTTCAAACGAACCATCCTTTGTGCTCATTTTTATTCAAACCAAATTGGACTACGCTACATGCAAACTCAGAGCGATCGCGAATAAAATCACCCTCAATTTTCAAGAATACTCAGATGTTATACATAACTATACAGATTGTTTACCACATAAAAACACATTTCCTGAGTTGTATTGGCCAGAATGTGATTGTGACGGGCCAATTCTGGATACGTTATAGCACATAAGTCAGTTGCTTTAGAGATGTCGTCCCAAATGCTTGCAGGTCATTTGGAAAGCCATCTAAAAAGAATATCAGCAAAGGCTTGTTTGGACTAATTTAGATTTTAATTTTTCATGCTGATTCTGAATATGCGCTGTATAATTAATAATTTTGACCTTTTTGAAACAAACTTTGACAAATTTTGATCGGTGAGCGACTGGAGTCGCTTGCCGTGTTCAAAGGATTAATCATGTATTGAAAGGTTATAAAGTCACATTTCTATTAATATTGAGGATCGATCACTTTGAACTTATACCATCTTAAGCTGTCTTAGCATAATGTAGAAAGCCCTTCAGTCCTGTCAATTCGAGAAAATAAAATTAATTACTTTATTTTCATTAATTTTCCAAAACTTCACGTCGCCTTATCATAATTAAAATCCTTGTATGATGCATTTTGCTTCTATGCATTGGTTTATGCTTCCAATAATCTATATAGTACATGACACACACACTACTTTCATTATACATAGACTCAGCGACATCGGTACAATGTGCTAAAATATATAATAATATAAGTTAGCATAGCCGGGGTACATAGCAACGGGTACTGAACATGTTTTTTCGTCACAGATGACTAGTAAATACTGAACAGTCTATTGTACACGATCTCGCTCACTCTCTCTCCCGCTCTCTCCCTCCATGTTTCTTATTCAGTTTCAGTTGCGGTTTAGTGTATACACAGACATTGCTACTGGATGTCAGCCATAGAAATCTTGTTTGTTTTGTTCTTTGTGCTACATTTGGTGACACGTTATAATTTTAGCAACTTAAAACACTACTAATATGTATATCGTCACTGATCTGCAAAGAGGATCGACAACATGCTACCTCTATTTCTGTATCTGGTGTAGAAATATATAATAATAATCAAGGATTATTAATCTCAAATCGTGGCCTGTAGGCCAAATTGCTAGAGAATTTACAACTTATTAATCACTTGACAGAAACAATGCAACTAAGAGGTAGCAGCCTAAACAGCGGCGTCATGTTGCAACATTTTAAATGTTTAAAAACACACTACATAGGTAGTGCAAGCTTCCATGGTTTAAATTGAGTTCCCGAATTAAATTCCAGCAAGTGATTGGTCCCACTGAGGTTAGAACCCTGCTAACAGCTAGACCACGCAACTTTCTCAATATTTGTAGCTAAATAATAAACTGTGCTAAATGTGTCTATAAATCTACTCCCATGGTGTTGAATACAAAGCTAATTTTATAATGTGAGATGGAATTATGCGGTATTATGCATAAAATATATCGATGTAATGTCCAAGTGTTTTGATTTGATTACGTCTCTGATCTGATCTGGTGGGGATTTATTTTAAGTACCAAGAAATTGTGATAGATATGTAAAAATTATTTTTGGCATGTTTATGTGATATTTGATTTCATTCTTCCATTTGCCGTTCTGGCGTGGAATTAGTAGTGTCTTCCTGCTCATCGTATTAATGAGGTTAATTAATGGTGCCGTGTGAGATAGGGTCTTGTTTTGAATTTAGAATTATCTTGACTTAAACGGAAATTTTAAATTAAAAAAAAAAAATGAGATGCTTACAGGCTTTATTGTGTATTTTAAATTTCGACAATATCTTTATCATAAAGCAAGCTAAATGCAAAGTCGTGTGTTATAATGGTTATCGTTGTGTGGTGTATATATTACGTGTAAGAATTGGTTGCTGGAGTGAGTTTCAAAGTCAATGATTGATTGATTGTGTTGATAAAAACAAGGACAGCTTATGAAAGCCTGCAAAATGCATGGCTTATTTTCAATGAGGTGCTTTGGTTTCAGGACCAAAGCAGGCAAAAAGGATTGAGTAAAAGACACAAAAAGACAAAGATGAAGAAAAGTACACATTTGAACCCATTCAAACTAGTTTATGCGCTTGATCTTGTCAGGAAGCTTGGTTCCATTCTCTAATTGCAGTAAAGTAAAAATGTACTAATGTAGCAGCAAAGCACTTTATTTTTGGTACCGCAATAAACTGATAGCGCTTCCCTGAGTATTGTATCTGTGAAAGAAGAAGTTGTGAATATAGCAAAGTTTAAAAACCTCATTAGTGACGCAGCTAGTAGATGTGGCGCTCGGGGCAAGATGTTTAAGTGGCGCCCGCCGAGCGCGTAGCGCTAGCAATCACGGTTGGGGCCCAACAGGCCCCCCTTATTGCCCTGGTGGGTCCAGGGCAAAGCCTATGGTGGGGGTCCAGGAGCGTAACCACTGGGAGCTCTTGAAGAGCTTTCAGTTATTTTGAAGCAGATGAACTATTTTTTACCTGTATTATTGATTTACTTTGGGCAATTTAAGAATTGTTTGAAAAACATGGTATAAGCCAACTGATTTTTTCTTCGTGTCAATTTTATTTCCCCCCAACGTCATTTCAAACCCAACGTCCCTGATATCTACATTTAAATAGTTCAAACCAGACAGAAATTGTTGACCCACATGTGTCCGGGTGCAAGGGAGAATAAATCGTCTGAAGGCTATTTTTGAGTTTTTTATTGCGATCAGAACACAAGCAGATGCAGCATAGTACAAATGACACTGAACAAGGGCAGAACAGAGGATTTCCCCGGAGCTTTGGTTCAGACAAGAAGTCTGACGATGAAGAAATTTGAGTCTAAAATTAGATTTTCTGGATTATTGTATTGGCAATAGCTTTTCCGGATACAGATTGATCAATACAGAAACCTACGTACTTAACTCTATCTTGACCAGCACGAATTTGACCCATAAAATTGATATTAAAACTTACAACTTGTTTTATCTTGATCTTTGATTCAAACAAAAGAAAAAAAAATAAGTTTTTGTCATAGACATATATAAAGAAAATGTATTACATATAAGCCACAAGCCACTTATTGCAAGATTCGAGAGCGGAAGCAATATTTTTTTAGATGAGATCAGGATCTTTGTGGGAAAATAAAATTGCCGATTCGTCAGCATTAAGTATTAATTTACACTCCGTGTCAATACTAATATACATATCATAAATATAACACAGAAATAGAAGAGGACCCAGTATGCTACTTTGGGGAACCCCGCAAGAATTTTCCAATGGTTCATAAAATGTATCAATAATATGGACAACCTGTTTTCTACTAGTAAGATATGATTTGAACCACTCGACAGAGTCAAATCCCATTTCTTTCAGTTTATAATTATTATGGTTGACTGTGCACCGTGTCAAATGCCTTCTGAAGATCGAACATGACTATGCCGGTATAAAGATTAAAAGATGACATAGTTTTAGTGATCTTAGAGGTGAATGAGACAAGAGTCTGTGGAGAATGATTGCCGAAACCCAGATAATTTTCAAACAAAAGCTTGTTTTCAACAGGGTATAGTGTTCAACGGTTTATCTTTACCAACCTTGATCTGTTTGATTTTCTTAAAGGTGCGTGTTCCGATCGTCTTTGCGACCCCTCTGATTTACCCGGAAGTAGTATCGATTTTGATATCGTATTTTTCTCATTGTCGTCCTGAAATTTGAGCCCTCAAATCCATTTCATTCCCAAGATATAATAAAAAAACCGTAATTTTAGTGGTTAACCATCAATATTATTAGCACAGTATTGAATAGGGCTTTGCAACATGCATTATTGCGTCTACCATCAAAACCGCAAGTTTGTTTCCCACGGTACTTGACGGGGTGTATGTGCAAGTGCCAGGCTCTCTTATCAAGAACACAATACACATGAATCGGAACAAGCACCTTTAAATAAAGGGTTTACTTTGGCTAATTTGAATTCACTTGGCACATTTTTAGTTACAATAGACTGATTTATAATATAAGTAATAGGAATGTTTAGAACAGAAGCCCCCATCTTTAAGAAATCTAGTAGGTATGCCATCTAAACTAGTACTTTTACCTCTGTCAAGTTTGCTCAGTTCTTTTTCAACAAATTGTTCAGTGGCAAGACTGTTTTTTTAAGAGTGCTCGAGTGTGGTCTGATAGAATTTTTTGACCTGCTGAGAATCAGGAGAAAAATCGTTACTAGCCAGAGGAAGTTTGCTATAATCTAGTGAGGATGCCACCTTGGTGAAGAACTCGTTGAAATAACTTCAAGTAATTCTTGAAGGATCAAAACATATCACCGTAAATTTGTATACAATACCATAAGCAATCACCTTTTTCTTTAATCATAGCCCACTCCTTAAATGTTGTGACAGAAATTTCCTTTGAGTATTTATTTTCCGAATTTTGCATTTCTTTTTAAGTCACATCGTCCCATATATATGCCTAAATGTGTTTTCTTACCACCCAGTTGTGGTGGATGGTTTTAATTATTTTTAATTATTTTGTAGCATTAAATACTAGTACTTTCAATTAAGAACACGCTAGGTTCACACGACTTTACATAGACAACCAAATAATTATCATTTTAATCGTGCTTTGTCATAATGATAACGTGGCACATACTAATGAGGTTAGATTTACTATGTGTAAATCAAGCGTCCTAAAGTATGATCTAACCAAACCGACGTTGCCAACGTAAAAACACCAGTTTTAAAAAGATAACGAGCCATATAAAGTTAATAATTTTAAAGAGAGCACCAAAGTATACTCAAGTGCGTCTGCTCCATTGCAAACTTGGTTCCAGTTCTTCCATTAAAGGAACCATCAATCATTAATTGACTCATTGTTGATTTATATAATCCAACAGCATTTGTTTCTTGTTTTAAGGTTTATTGGCAGTTGAATTTGGAATTAGTATTCATAGTTTTTTTGTAAAGGGCGTCTTGTTCTGACTTGAATACCTTTGTCATTTGATAGTGCGTAGTGTTTCGTTTTCTTGCTTGATTTCTTGATTGTTTGAGATTATTTCAATACGGAATAAGCCAATTCTCGTCGTAACTCATTCGCCGCGGCGCAATGTCTTCCCAATGAAAATGTGGTTCGACGGAGCTGCAGTCGACTGTTCGAGAAGGTATGTTTTGTTATGATTATTCTGGTGATAGAGTTCACCCACGTATGTTTCGAGGCTTGTAATTTTAGTACCTATCTTTTCTAATGTCTTCACAATACCCAGCAGGAAGAAGAGTACTAAAAACCAAAGGTCCACTGCTCTGTTCCTCACATGAATAGTTTTTTTTTGTTAACGCGCATATTGCAATCACACCTCTGTCATCAACACTATAAATATATTTTTGGGCTGTAATGGAGGTTGAGGTGGGGAAAACAGACATTTCTTTGCATTGCAGAAGAAATGGGACCAAGTTTGCCAATGGGACAGACGCACTTGAGTATCTTTGGTGCCCTCTTTAACATTATGAACTTTATATGGCTCTTTTTAACTTGGTGTTTTTACGTTGGCAACGTTTTTTTTGGTAGCTTTTCCTTTCATTTTGTGCACATCAAATAGCTATAAAAAGAGAGAGTTTTATAAATTTATTATACTTGGAAAATAAAAACTTTTAGTGTTTTTTGACATTTATATCTCTTTCTTCAGTTACTGAGATATTTCAGATTTTAAAGTTCTGCAATTGTAGGCCTTTTTTCACAAAAAAAAAGTAGAATTAAAAAGGGCCTAGCATTATGGAAGTGTATTTTTGCCCTTTTTATGCAAAAAAACAACTGCTATGTGTTTACTTTTTAAAAAGGCAAGAATGAGATACTGGTTTGCCTTTTATTAAGACGTATTTTACTACCAGGATACTGGGCAATACTATTGCCAACATTTTACTGTTACAATTAAGGAAACCGCATTTACTTTGTACATAAAAGCTTATAAATTTGGCACTTAAGCATCACTCATAAACCTTTAAAACTGGCGAAAACCCCTGGAAAAGGATAAAAGACACCCTGAAACCCCCAAACTGGGCTGAAAATAACTAAAATACCTAAATTTGGCAAACAAAAGTAACCGAATTCCAAATGGTTTTTCCATAAAGGTGGGCATCTCTTCAAATAATGAACATTTTAATTCTGAACAGTAAATTTACTAACCGATATAATGAATGAATTTTACAATGCCTTTTTGGCCTATTTGCATAAGAATTCTAATTCAATTTATATGCAAGGAATATGTGAATTATACGAACGATGCCACTGATTACGAGGTTATTTACGATGGCATTAAATGAAAATCTCAATAAAAAATCAGAACTTTCAGTACTTGAATTTCGACTTTATATCATGACCTCGAACATCTCAACTAAAAAGAATGATAGCACCAACTGAGACTTATTACTAACAACATTAATTATAAGTCGAAAATGGTAGGCTCGACCGGACTCGAACCGACTGAACACCAAAAATAAAAATCAATAATTTCCTTGGCTTAGACCAGTGGGCCATCAAAGGAAGCTCAGAATATTTAGGCGAATTATATTCCCTTGAAACCCCCGACAAAAGTTTCAACAAAATTTAGATTCTGTATTTATGAATCGATAGTTTTCATGTAGGAGCTCTGACAACGCAATGAATTACATTGTAGATTTGTGTGCTTCTACGGCCGCTTACACTTTTCCACCATAGAGGACTGCCAAATCGTGTGAAACACATTTTTCAATGGGACAGAATTTGGCCATGAAGACGAGTTTGGGGTTTATTTCACACGATTTGGCACTCCACAACTCTCTTTGTCTAGGAGCATTATAATGCGAGTTTTTCTTGATAAATGTTTAACTAGTTTGTCTCTGGTATCATACAATAGACGGCAGAAGTTTTCCCTGTGATATTAATTTTCTGTTCAAATTGGTGAAAATCACCGGATTATTTTAATAATTGTTGTCTCATTTTCCGTCCTAAGTAGTACTTTTTATATATATTTTTTACGAAATACTTCAAAGACAACATATTTATTGTTATGAATATTCATTTCAATGTAAAATCGAACTGACAACCTTGATCTCCCCTGACAATAACTGAATACTAACAATTACATATACTTACATTCATTTTCAATGGTCAGGGTGACCGCTAGCCTACAATAAAAGAGAATGATCACCAGAACTGGATACTAGCATAATTTTCATATGCCGAAAGTGGTGGGCCACAGGCAGACTCGAACTGATAACAACAGACTATGCAAAAGTAAAATCAATAACGTCTATCGCTTAGACCGCTGCGCCACGGAGGAAGCTTATAATATGAAACGCGAATTGTTGTATATGTTAGTAAGTGACGGTTCATTAGTGATGTTGAACAAAAAAATTCGGTTAATCATCGTTTTCTTTGTATGAAGTCAATTATTTTCAATGTTAGCAGTAAAAGGCACATCATGGGGATAAATAGAAATCATGTACTAAATTTTGTCAATATTTATTTCGTAATAAAGGCAGTAGGTCTGTGAGACCGTTTTTTAAGTTTCACATTTGCCACTAATAATCGTTATAAATGACCACTTAAAAGCATTTCTAACTCGTCGTTTCCGTTGTCTAAATTCATATCTTGCTCATGAAATGTGCCACATATACTTCTGAGGGTTGAAATACATGCTGAGCTATGGTATTACGAGTAGTTAAGCGACCGTTAACGATACTCCCATCTAGTGTTTTTTCTCGTCAAACACGCGTCAAACAAAGGAAATTTGTTTCTGTTAATATACTCACGGTGTGTGTCGCTTGTATCATGGACGTTCTAATGCTTTTTTGCTGTTTTTTCTTGTTTTTTGGGTTTTTATTTTTAAAACTTGGTTGACACACTACCGTGTGTCTTAATATGCACACAGCTAGAGTAAATGTTGAAAATATCTCTGGCGTAGACATTGCCAGATGCATGATAGTCGGCAATAGATAAAAGTCATAGATGGTGATGTTTGCGTGTAATATGGCACGCTCCACGTATCAAATCATGGCGAGTTTTCCCGCGCATGTCGAGTTTCACGCGCTGTGTATCGAGTTTTCCTCGCCATATGTCGAGTGTGCAGCGTTATATGTCGAGTTTACAGCGCTATCTGTCCAGTTTGCCCTCTATACATCGAGTTGTGCTCTCTATATGGTGGGTTTGACATAAATCATGTCCAGTTTTACGCTCCACGTATCAAATCATGGCGAGTTTTCCCGCGCATGTCGAGTTTCACGCGCTGTGTATCGAGTTTTCCTCGCCATATGTCGAGTGTGCAGCGCGTTATATGTCGAGTTTACAGCGCTATATGTCCAGTTTGCCCTCTATACATCGAGTTTTGCTCTCTATATGGTGGGTTTGACATAAATCATGTCCAGTTTCAAAATCTCGACATGATTTTTTCTCAACATGAGGAAAACTCGACATGATTTTTTGGTGTATGTGTAAAAACAATCATGATTTATTCTGGACATGATTTATGAAACTCGGCACATAGAGTTCAAACTGGATAGGCAGCGCTGTAAACTCGACATATAGCGGGGTAAACTCGATATACAGCGCATGAAACTCGCCATGATTTGATACGTGGAGCGTGCCATAGTGTAAATATAAGATGTTAAAGGGCCATGGTCCGATCGCTAATAGTCTCGTCTCTAGAACCCCAGATCTTACTGGAAATGGTAATAAATTTGGTATCTGAAGAATGCTACTATTTTTCTCATTTACCTTGTGAAATTTTAGGGCTAAAGGATGTTATAAGCGAAAAATATGCCAATTTTGGTCGCCCAACAATAATTTTACAAGGTTCTCTATGTATTACAAAATCACACGTTTTTAGCTCTCACATCAAAACAGATTGAAACATCGACGTGAAATTTGTACTGGAGTCAAATGAAAGTCCTTCAATCAAGAAGAAAACTTAAAATAATGAAATCGGGTCATCCCCTTTAGAATGAAGCCTTACTGCTGCTAGAATGTGATTTTGTGAACTGCACAAATTAAATATATTTCCATCCAACTGCAATTTACTCCACGTACCTATTTGAATGTCTTTTTTTCGTCAGTACTTACAAGTTTCTTCTTTAACAGATAGGACATTACGCATCTCGCGTGAAAAGCTCAAGATTTAACTTCAGTTGTTTGTTAAAAACAATAAAAGGCTAACCATCGAATATTTTGGTTTGATCCAGAAATTTAATGTTATCTTTCTCCAGAGAGAGGTCCTTACAAAAAGCTTAGGCTCTTAATCCCCCAGGAATCGAACGGGAAAGAACTTTCATAAGGATAAAAACAAAGTTCATGGTTGAAAAAAGTTACAATTTGACAAATTAAACTTACCTGTGCCAACTTTCTCTTGACGAAGATAATCTGCAAGATTTTTGCGTTCCACTTTCTCGAACGCCTCGGCCAGTTTCTGCCCGGAAATTCACGACTTCAGGTTGACGGTCCCGCCATGCTACGAGCATATCAAATATAACATCTCCGATACGACGATTAGTACCATCAATGCGAAATTGATGTATCTGGGCATGACTGAATCCCAAATGAGTGCCAAATGCTTCCCATTCCAGTCCAAAATCGTTAGCAACATGTCTGAGATCAGTTTCTTCAAGAGCCATCCTGTTGTTGTAGGCCTAAATGAAAAAAAAATAATATTTAATTTTTTTCTCTAAAAGCAATGCTGTCTGGTTCGAATGCAGGTCCAAGAAATAAAGGATGGGAGCAAAGGAAGTTCTACTAATAATAGCGATTGACCGGATAACGTTTTTTTCTCCATGCATTTTGAATTTTTTCTTGACAAAACATTTGTGAAATAAGTAAATTTCAGGTCCAACATTCATTGAAAATTTAGTTACACGTTTTGGTAACGGTAATGTCGTTGCGGTAGTCATAAATAAGTATGGGGTCCCATTAAAGTAGGTTTGTAATAGAAATCGTGTAGTAGATACCACAGCTGTCTGGAATATCTCTCATTTATTTGACGGTATTGAAAGAGCAACAGAGGGGCTAATATTTGCCCAAGCCAGTTTTATTTTACACTAAATTCCACTACTGTAGCTTACTGTCTGGGCTAGTTCTCATTATGGTATGGAAAGGGAGAGGCAAAAAAGTCCAGGGCAGTAACAAGGCAGAATATATGGGTTGGCGGAAAGGAACCAAGAGTTAGATCTTCAACAAACTTCCAACGGGAATCTATATTGTATACAAGACCCCAATTTGGTACCTTGTGGGACACTGCAGATGGGTGATAGTCTTTAAATTGGAAAGATGTCCCTAAATCTGACGCACGTCGCTGCGATGCAACAGATATGGTTTTCACCATATTTCAGGCTGAGTTCAGAGCTGCATCCAGCAGAATGGTGCTCATGTTGAAGGATGACTTCATTTAGAACTAAGACAACATATATTATTATAATAATCTCTCTGCGAAGCTGAGGAAGCCCATTGACACTACTAGAACTGAACTGAATGACTATGCGAAGACCTTTTATCCAAAATATGTTTCAAACCTGCTTAAACATCAGTGAAAGTTTTCTCTGATCAATTTTATTTTATATTATTATTTTGAAAAGACACAATTAACCACTTTGAGGAAGAATTCAATTGACCAATATCAGTAAGGTATCTATCCATTTAAACAAAATGTGCTTCACTCTGTAAAATTCCCTTGGAATGGAGAAAAAATGGAAAGGTGTACTAAACTTATCCTATCTGCTTCATTTTCAAGCGATTTTTTTAAAAGAATATGTAGTGTAAAGAATGAGAATTACGATTTGACAGAAAAGTTACGATTGAATGAACATATAGAGATCAGCGGCGTGAGTAATTTTTCCCCAGTGAATAAGTTTCTTTGTGATATTCATTAATTGATGTATAAAAATGAAGTGGAAACTGTAGAGCATTTTTTTTAATTGTACGGTTTCTCAAATGTTTTGGTGTGATCTTCACATCTCAAATCTATCTCTACACTTAGAGAATGCTTTTAATATTACTTTTGTCGATGTATATGTTTTGGAAACTTCGAGCCCTTATAATTTTGCTATTTTACATTCAAAATATTACTTGTATGGTTGTAGATGCAATGAAAACTGAAGATGCCAAATATGCACCATATCATTAATGTGCTGAAACTAAATTGTGCTGCAGAAAGAGAAATTGCTCTTAGCAAGGATAAATTGGAATTCTGGAAGAAAAAATGGGATATTCCAAATAATGTAGTTTATGTATGGTTTCTCTAATATCTCGCAATTTTTTACAGACTTTTTATTCTCGAAATCCTGTTCTATTAGTTTTATGGGTAACTGTTGGATACCCCAGGTGCCTTAATCTGTCAATATATTTCAAATAAACACCAGATGCCATGAAATGCATATATATTATAAAACTTGGTTCATTTACTTTTCCTCAAGGTCATTACAAAGTCACCAAAGGTCATCGAAGGTCAAATTATCCAAATTTGTTCGATCCTCAAGGAACATGGTGCATGTACTCGGGAAAGAATTATGGTAATTCTTTCCCAAGGTCAATCCAAGGTTACCAACGATCATCTTAGGTCAAATTACCAAGACTTGCCTTTTTATGAAACTTGGTTCATTTACTGAAAAAATAAAAATAAGGTCATTTCAAGGTCAAAAGATGTTAAATTACCAGTAATTGTGCATCGTGGTTCGAGAAATGCCTTGGTGCACCAAGATGATGACAGTCGTGGTTCGAGAACCGCTTCTTTCCCTCAAATTTCTAATTTAAATTGTTTTTGTTCAGTGGGATTATTGTATAATGTATTTTGTTAACTTCTTGCATAAGCTTGCTTTTTGTTAAGTGTGTTGTCTTTGTCTTGTTGTTTGTTTTCTAAGTTTTGTCTTGAATGTATCCCATATTCCTGCATTTATTGTGCAGTATTTAAAATTTTACATAGCTTGTATAATGTGTGATTGTGAAGGATTTTAAGCGTGTATACTCAAACCAGTATTAGTTAGGACGAATATACTGATTTCGTAGCAATTTTCTAAATATACTGTTGTCAAGACACGTTCCTTTTACGAAGTAACCGATATTAATTTAGGCGTCATTGGGATTTAATATCAAGTATTTCTTCATTTACCAACATGCCCAAGAAAAGTATGAACAAAATATGGACATACTAAACTCATATCATTTTTGTTTTGAAGTATGAAACATAACAGCAGGTCGTCAAATTCCAGAAAAGATAAATTTATATTGATAGAGGATCTAAACAAACTGTTTTCAGGGGCTAAATGGGTCGCATTCCAAACAGCACATTACATATCGGATTTATCATGCTTTTGCGTAAGGAGCGCATCTGTTCACAATAGGGTATAAGTTTTCCCGTGGGATTTCAATGTTTATTTTTCGTTCTCTACGGGAACTTCTTGATTATGATATAACTGAGACCAAAAATGATGGTGCCAATTTTTCCGAGCGTTTGGGTCAAAATATTTGAAACTTTGCTGGAATAGCTTACAATTCCTATAAGTATTTTTTTCCAAATTAAAAATTGAGAGAAAAGGAAGAAAACAGCAATATTCAAAGATATGAACCTCCATTCATTACGTGTTGTAGTAAATGCCCGTTCGGACAATTATGACCTAAATAACCGATTTTGTCTTTATTAGGCTGCGTTTGGTTGTATCACGTACAGGGTATGTTAGAATACCAATATTACTTCCAGACATATCAAATCACTTTAAATCCTTTAAATATGACGTCATAATTCAAAATTTAATACACACGTTAGTTTCCTTTTATCATTCTATAACACAATCAAGATGTAAAAACAATTAAAAAAAACAGTATTCCAGCAATATTCAAGATGGCGTCAAAAAATGGGAAAATGATTGAAAAAGCGGTATATTGGGCCAAAATATAAATAATTAATACGCTCGTATGAGGACGAAAAAAACACAAATATTTCAAGGGCCATCAGAAACGCTCACAAGCATTGTCTTCCTTCAGATCCAGGATGGCAGCCAAGATGTCTCAAAAAGTTCAAAATGGCAAAGTTGCGAATAAATTCTCACTTTAAGGGCATTGTAAACTCTTGTCAAGCATAATTATATTTAATATCATCTTGCTTTAGATCCAAGATAGCAGCCAATATGGTCGTCATCAAATTTCGTTCAAATCTACAAATCACCATCTGTATATATTTAGTTATATTATCCAGAAATCAGATATATTGTAATATCAAGGTTTTATCTTTAAAGGCGTCTGTTTGGCCACCATCTTGAATTTGAAGATGCTATCAAGACTGAAATGACAGATAAGAGTTTCTAATGGTCAAAGAAATATATCCCACCCTTTCATTTAAACCTTCCTGGTACTTCAGCGTTATGTCTTTTAATGACGTTATATTCATTTGTATAAATGATACATTACAAATACTCGGAAAATTGCCACCATCGACTTTTGATGAAGTATCTAATGTTTAGAAATAAACATGAAAAGCCCACGGGAAGCAGTTTTCTTACATGGCCCTTAACTACATTCATTTGAATGCCCCGTGCAAGAAAAACGGCATTTCTTGTTATTGAACAGATAATTGCAATGCCCTATAAACGGAACTCAAATGTGACCAATAGGTATTTTCTGCCAAGTTTAATAAACAATAAACAATACTACTTCCACTTTCACGAGTTCTGATATTGTAAATTCAGACGCTAGAATCGACTTAAAACAGTGTATTGGTCCCTGCACACAGTCACGGCCTCTGGGCACAGCACTACTAAATACTATGAAAACCAGGTAACCGGATATGAACATATACCCTTTATATATACTTATATATACTTATGTAATATTGCTATTCACATATCCCAAGATGTCAAATTTGCACAGTAGACACTATATTGGTCTATCTAAAATATATCCCATACTTTGAAAATCTGATTAGATCATGTTGATAATTGAACTGAAAATGGTGAAATTACGACAAATGTGCTAATTTGCATAAACTACGCAAATTTAAAATGTATCCTAGACAGAGCTACATGATAACTCTGATTTTGATACGTACGCGAGACATCCTTGAAAATATAGGCCTATCAAAACTTATGCGTTCTTAAGATTGTCTTTGTGTTACTATCCAAAAATGAAATATACATCTTGGTAAATTGTCTACAAATTGAGACAAAAAAAAGTAATTTGTACATGTGCAGACTTGAATCGAACACAGAATGGTTTGTTTTCTATCAAATTCTGGTAAATAATAGTACGCCTATTGTAACTCAAATCGCCGTCCTCTTTGCCTACATTACAAAACAATAAAATATGATTGTTTGAAATATTAACAAAAGCGGGTCCTTATACTTACTTTTTTTGTCAACCGTCACACCACTGACTGGTATTATAGTGATGATTTCACTGTTGTCTGAAAACAGTGTTCTCCCGGAAGTATAGTGCAAGGGCGTTGCCGTCGTCGGATTACTATAATCACAGATGCGCCATTTAATAATTTATTTTCCCCGTACGATCGCCGAAGCATTTAATTATTTGTCTTTTCACCGGTTGTTTTAAGAATTATACGACAACAGTCCCGGCATAGTCACGTGACAATGGTGAATGCTTAATATCAACTAAATATAAAACATTGAAAGTCCTTTTTTAAAAGTCTTGGAGTTCCGGTGCAAATCACACGATGGTCCCGGGCAGGCCATTATATTTAGCCACAGCGTGAAGAATTACTGCCCTTTGCTAACTGGGTAGACGTTTCATATAGAAGTACCATTTGATGGCAAATGAGGTATTGCCATTCATTCGTCAAGCGCTACTGAACAACGTCATACAGCGCATGACGGATCAATTGTAATCCTCATTGACATCAATGGGACTTCTATATGAAACGTCTTTCTACCGCTAACGGTCATTGCAGCCATTATTGGTCGACCATCTAGGAGCCATCTTGCGATATCAATTACTTATATGTTATAATATTAAACTGCTCTGAATTAATCATAGCGATATACACAAATATTATAGTTCTCGCTATATGTAGTAATGAATTTGGACATTTTAGAGCCATTTTGGAATGACTTTATGATTTGATTATCAAATTATTGGAAAGCTAATGGTTTAACTTAACCATATGATTTTAAAGCATTGTATGATACATTCTACGGCAAAAAGTAGATAAATATCAGATGCTGTGTTGTATTGGCGGTCATTATTGATTGACTTTGATCGTGTACTTTACTGCATAGGACGGGATGTCCCTTTGCTCTTCTCACGAGTAATTCTCCTCCATTATGGTCTGCTTTTGCATAGATTCGGCATTTTGGGGGTCCAAGCCTGTGTCCTTGGGGATCTGGTCCTTCATCTTGCTGGTTGCGCAACTTGGCTTCCTACGCTTGTTGAAGTCTTGCGTATAGGCTGGGTAGGTAATCGTTGTTCCGGCATCCTGACGACATGTCCAAACCACTTCCGCCGCTCCTGGTGACTGCATCCCGTGATGGTGCATGTGATGTTAGCGCTCTCTATCATCATTTCTAATTTTGTCAAGAAGCACCCTAGGTATGACCGGAGGCATCCTCATCTCAAAGCTTTCTAGCTTTTTGGAAGTTCTCTGCATTGCGCAATACCCCGGACTCTGCTCCAGACGGTGGCAATGGGGAGTATAAAAGAGAAGGTATATTCTAACTTTGAGCGATTCTTGTGATGTCATGATTGCCTCAAGATTGGTATTCCTGCGTCTACCGAATGCCCATGTGCCAGTCTTGTACGCCTTTGCTGCCTCCTTAACCGAAGGCACATACTTCCAAGAAAGACAAAATCATTTACTTTGTCAATAGGTGTCTGGTTAAGGCTGATGGTCTCTGGTCATCGGGACCAGATCTTGCATTTAGATGGTTTGATCTTCATTCCCCATTTGGCGCAGGCTTTTTCAGTTCTTATGTGGATAGCTGCAGCCTTTCGAAGACCTTTCCATAGGTTGGGCATCGGCACATAACGAATGTTGTTGATTTTCATCTCTCCCATTTGGATTCCGGCGACATAGGTTTTGAACTCCTCTCATTACAAAAAATTCTAAGAAGAGATTGAAGAGGCATGGAGATAGAGGGGGGGGGGGGGGGGGGGGGGACATCCCTGTCTCACACCAACTACGATTTCGAACCAGTCAGTGATGTTTTCCATTCACACTACTGCGCATATGGTTTGCTCATGACATCTT
The DNA here is from genome assembly GCA_023653785.1 of Ophioderma brevispina. Lineage (NCBI taxonomy): Eukaryota > Metazoa > Echinodermata > Ophiuroidea > Amphilepidida > Ophiodermatidae > Ophioderma > Ophioderma brevispina. The sequence goes on along the minus strand of JAMKCH010049440.1, from coordinate 30,982 downwards.
TTCAAGTAGGTCTACCAGCTTGCTGGTCTACTCCAATTGATCTTAAGCATTTACAGCGTGCCTCTCTCCAAATGTATCAAATGCTGCTTAAAATCTACAAGGTCCCAGTGTATAGGAATGCGTCTTTCTTTGGCCTTCTCAGCACTTGGCGAACAATAAATACAGCATCATCGTTACTCTTGAGATTCTAAAACCACGTTGTTCCTCTCCAAGGTATCTATGGTGTCCTGGATCCAGGTCAGGGATCATTCTTACAGACTACTTTCCCTGGGATGGACAGTAGGTAATCTGCTCTATTAGTTGGACGGGATCTAGTTTCTCAACTTTCTTGTATACTGGAGTTAGCGTCCGGTCCAGTCTTGCTGGAATTTCCTCCTCTACCCAGGCAATGTTTTGTTTCACAGAGCTGTGTGCATAGCGCGGCCACCTGCTTTCAGGGTTCCAGCAGAGATTTTATCCCCTCCACATGATTTTATTTTCAGTTTCTTAATGGTCTCTTCTACTTCCTCTATGGAGAAAGGCATGCCTGTGGAGAAGATTGCCAGGTTCGGGATGGAGGGAAGTACTCTTGATCTTGGGGAATTCAGGGTTGAGAGGTTTGCTGAAGGTTTTCCCAGTCAATTCATTACGTTTCTGGAGCAGTTTGAGGGGAGCCAGTTGTTCTGTGGCAGCTGCTGGCAGTTGAGCACTTTCACTCGCTAGTCTACGGTCACACTTGAAGAGTTCATGGCTGTTGTTCCTCCAGTGCATCTTCCATCTCTTTAACTTCCTTTTCGAGCAGCTTCTTTTCAGATCTTTATTGATATTGACATCCTTGTTCAGTTTGAGTAGTTGGAACTGATTATGTGCAGTGGGTTGTTATTTCATCATTTGGATCCTTGCAGTCCTTCTTTGAGGGAATGACCTTTCTTAGTGTCTTCAGGGAGCCCCTTATTTTGCCGGGCCCTTTTCACACCCACTGTTTCCTCTGTTATTTTATTTGGTTGTTTCCTTGAAGTTGGTCCATAGACCTTCAACATTCAGTGGCTTCTAATTGGAGAGTGGTCCAAAAAAAGGCACCACCGAATCTTTGCACAGAATTTGCCTGCAATTGTTGGGGTCGCTGCAATCGATGACGTTCATACTTCTGGGTTACGTGTTATACGTTTGTTTGTAGGTATAAATTTCACTTAGCCAGCACCAGGTTGTGGTCTGAACCGACATCGGCAGAGCAGTAAGATCTGAAGTTAGGAAAGGTTTTCAGTGTCCGTGGGGTACATGATGAAAAGTCAATCATGGTTTCTATATTGCCCACATGGAGATGTCCATGTGGCTTTCTACACTCATTGTGTTGGAAGTAGTAATATTGCATCAACCCAGTTTGTGGAGTGCACATAATTCCAGGAACTTTTCTCCTCTGTCGTTGATTTTTCCACGTCCATATCTACCCAAGGGGTTTGTCCATGCCTGCGTTAATCTGGTCCCTCGTTTGGCATGGAAATCCCAACATCAGGATGAGGCGTTCTTTCTTAGGGATTCTCTGTGGAGCTGCAGGGTGTCATAGAACTTGTAGCTCTCTGTCTCCCTTCACTGTGTTCAGACGTGGGGGCATAGACCTGGATGGTGTTTACTATGCCTTCCTCATATAACTTGGCTTTGCTGTGAAATTCTGGGGTTTAGCACTGCTTCATAGTGACAAACATGGGGAGAAGCTTTTGGGATAATCATGATCCCTACTCCTCTCTGCCGAAGGCAGTCACTTCTGCTAGAGAGTAGGATAGTAAAATTCTCTTTATTTATGAGGGTCTCTTTCGGTCATATTTAAAATCTCTTAATTAGGTGGTTTAATAAATCAATTTTAATAGTCACACTGGGGTTTTGCCTGGACAGGCACAAAAAATACCAACTTAGTAATTACCATATTGAGTTATTAGTTGTTTTTGTGCCCTTTTGAATTTTAGCCTTTCTTCGAAAAAGGTCCAGAGTTTTAGTCTGGCTTCCATCGGATTCAGATTCCGCAGGAAAAACTGGTCTAGGAAACGGTGTAGAAGTAGTTATAGTCGGCGTACCCATAGTCCGGAAAAAAATGGTGAACAAAAGGGCAACATCGATTTAGTGAAATCTTCACGCAACATTAGTTTCAAGCTGGATTCGTTATACTCTATGGAGCCCCTGGCTGTGGCTTCCGCCGGATTATATCTGCACCGGTTATCAAACCCATAATTAAAAGAGGCAAGAACGGTATGGACAAAATGACTAAAAACGAATTTATACCATTCTGCTGGAAATCCATTAGTCCGGATTTTGTTACTGTTAATGCATATAGTTTTCAAACACAGAAGGCATTCACTACGAGTAACTAATCTATTCACACGAGTGCTAGTGCTGATCATTATCCTATGCAGATAACATTTCATGCGCTGATATTTAAAAACGTTGTAACTTGATTTTTGGTCATTTTGGATATGGACGTTTTAAGTTAAAAAAATAAACCAAAGAAATTTTACCGGAAAGGGACATGTAAACAAAAAAATACATTTTGAAAACCATTAATAAACACATTATATATCATTTAAAGCTTTTAGGCAAATACACAATTGTAAAAAAAAATATGTTATATTACCATTAAAAACTCAAAAATGTTCGTACAACCTTATAATCCCAGTCACATTTTGTAGGATGAAAGTCACTTGCGAAATAATTCTGGGGGATTACAGGAGTATATAAAATTGTGATTAGAATATTTCTGCCTCTTTCAGAAAATCTTACCTTATGTATAAAGCATTCGCATTGGAGAAACAATGCACAAAAGGACCACTGACATATACACACTGGATAGCAGCTGTTCGCACACGTACAGCTGAATGGTCGCCGAGTGAAACAACAGGAATTGGTTTTTGACCCATAAATAAGGCGAGAGGAAAACAAGCAATTACCCTGCTGGTGCAATAATTCCACACAAAGGTTCTATTGTTGGACACACAGGTGTATGCATTGTTACCGCCATATGCATGGGTCAAAAAACCAGCTTCCTGATGTTTTCAATCGGCGACTCTGACCGACTATCCATGTGTAGAGGTCCATGGACAAGGACCTTGCGAAAAATTCGGTCAAGCAGCAGATGTAATGCCCATCTATGGGCTGAGAGCATATGTGAGAACCACTGTGTTCGGATACGATAAGAAGGTTTTCATTTTGTAATAACCTCCTGGCGTTGATTCTTGTTTCAGATTGATAAAATACCGAGTATGTTTTCATCGCCACCACAAACTACGCACGCGTTTTTTATAATATCATCTTTTTGTCTATTGATACTGTATTGCAAGATTATTCAGCCTATTCTTGAAGTTAGTCATCAACTTTTCTTGTATATGAATCTTCATTAATACTACATATTTTAATGCAGTAATTTAGTTTTGTGCAGTGTTCTTGCAAAACGTCGTATTGTCGGGGGTTAATCTATATGTATTATCTACGTAAGTTCTTTATCTTGCCGAATTTTGCTATACGCTTGGTGAGCTGTATAAATATTTGAAGGTCTTTTGAACAACTACTATACTTGTCAAGTTTGGAATAAGCAAGGTCATTGTCCGAATTTAGCATAAGTTAAGGAGTCCGCAGGGTCATTAGTCGTAATTGAGACATAAGATCATTGGTCCCAAGGGTCAAATAATGACCAATTTAGACCCTTATGACCCTTAAGACCAATGATCCTTATGCTCAATTAGGACTAAGGACCGTTCGGAGCAATGAAACCTATGCTCAACTCGGACTAACGATCCTTCGGAACAACGAACAGGAATCATGCAAATGCAAGTTTGTGAAGTACCATGCAAAGATCAGGATTCAGTTCCATTGCGTGTCACTGTAATAGCATCCCAGTCCATGTTCAACATTACAGCTTCACCGTGAATTTTACTGACTTCAGGTTTCCTCAGAAATTGCAGATATTCTTGAACCAACTCTTTCGCTGCTACTTTCTTAAAATATATTACATGTGTCAGAAAATCAAGAAGCAAATCGCTGTCTTCGTTCCCTTCTTCGTAACACTTACAAACGTCTACACTCACCGGTTGTGGGTAAATGGTATATTTTAAATCTCGCTTATCAAAAGCTTGTCGTACTTCCTCGGTGGTGACGTAGTTAATGACGTTTTTCTCTCCGTCTTTCTCCAGGAGGTCTGGAAAGCGTTGGTGAACTTGATGGATGCCGCTTTTGTCTGCCAAGAGAGCGAGCGAGAGAGAGAGAGAGAGAGAACTAAATGGATGTGCACAAGGTACATATCCGAATAAAATCACGATTTATGTTCAGTGTCATGTACTAGAGCGTCCTATGTAAGTAACAGAGTAAGCGTCCTACTGTTTCCTCTAAATTTAGATGTCTGGTTTTATATTTATTAATTAAAAAATACGCACTTTCGAAATAAGTCATGAAAAGAAAGTTGTTGAATCTCTTTGGACCTAAGACGTTTTTTATACGACGATATGACGAAAGGAATGGGCCAATTTAAACCGCCAAATCTATTGAAATATGGGTATTTCACCCTCGTTTTAAAAATGAGCGAATAAAGGTTTGGTATCATTAATAATTACGTTTTGTGGAAGGTTCAATTGTCCGGCACTGGTATGAAATGAATAATGCCGAACTTTGGTCAACAGGATCCAGTCCGAACCGTTGTTATTTGAACTGAATTTTTGCAATACAAACACTGATCTGAAATGGATTGTCTATACAACAACAGTAACTGTATATGGATGAGTGAAGGAATCGGTGGACATCTTGGTGTAACCAACACAATAGCATTCCAGAGATCTTTTAACAGAAGTTTGTCGGTTATCCTCGGTTATCCACATTTTGTGTAAATGACTGGCATTTAAAGGCCGACTCAGAGAGTTCCCGACGAGGGCGCACTCAATTTTCAAACAAATCGTGTTTTTGGCATTCACATAATTCTTGTCCATATACTAATAACTGATGAAATAACTAAGCTCAATTCGAAGTCCTTCACAGAGAAAATCACTACTTTGTTATAAAATTCCGGACCCGGAATTTTGTTTTACACGGTATCCTATGGGCACTGTTATACTGAACGAAAATGGGAAATGCGATTCATCTCTAACTTTGGAATTAATTATTTAAGGTGACTATCTTTTGTTCTAGATGACTCTTTAATTTCTACACAAATAATATATATTTCGAAATCTCTGAGTCAGCCTTTAACCGCCTGCTTTAATTGGCCTCTTTTGAGATTACCAATATGGCTGTCATTGGCTTCACGTACAGAGCTCAGGTTACCAATACATAGTGTAGAGATCAGTAAATACAAATGAGATAATGTCCAAGGTTCCATTTATTATGAACGGACATTTTTCAAATTTTGACAAATAATGCCTATAAAAAATTCTTCAGATAATATTAAGATAATACTCCTTGACAACATATAAATAATCATATTGGAGTATTTTTACTCAAATACAATGAAATTGTAATGGTATATGATAATATGAGAACATGTGTAGGAATATCTTATCTGATAACAATCTTACCTGACGTTATGTTCACCAGCAAAACGCCGCCAATTTCCAATTTCTCATACAGAGACCCTAAAGTGACATCGAAGTCTCCACATAGTAAAGAGAGTGGATGACATGAATAAATGAAATTGGTTGTCATCAACGTCATCTGGCCTAGTCCCTATGGTGTCTTTTTTTTTCAATGCCTGTTGAACGCCAATCAACACAAAACTCCGACAAAGATTCATCTTGGTTTTGCACCAGATTACGATACTTCTTCATCATATAATCCGATGGTTCGACGACACGGTTCATATTTTGGGATGTTTGGCAAGAGTTCTTACGCATGGTACAATTACTTCACCTGAATATGATATAGATAATCAATGAGCTAGATGGCGTTCGTGAAAAGAACCAGCTTGAGCGCTTGACTGGTTAACATGGTCGAGCGGCCGTAGGCCGCGAGACAGATGTTAACCAAGTCCAAGCGCCGCGAAAGATTGTATTTTTACAGAAGCGTGTATCATAGCACATTGATTATATGCATACAATTAGAGTATAATATAAAAATAACAGTTTTAAAAACAATATTTGGTTAAAACATGCGGTAAAATTGGATTGATAACGACATAATTTGTCCAATTTAAAATTTAACTATTTAAAAAACACTTGTCCTTGTCACCGTCTATTGACGAGCGGTACCCAAATTCCAAATGGTTTATTTTGCTCTGGCCATTAACCCTCGAGTGACTAAAGCTATTAAGTATTAAAGCTATAACTTGCAATCGGTAATTGATTGTGTCGTTGCTAATAAGAAGAAATATATCATGCATTTTCAGTTATCCTTGGGAGTAAAAATTTGAATGAAATAAATTCAACCAAGCCTATCGGAATATGAAAGACTATTAACCCTATCCATCCTTGAACATATTGATTATTTCGTGCAGGAAATTACACGGAGTTATCAGTGTGGATTTGTAGCCATTGAGGGCAATTGCATAGCGTTGAAGATGAAGAAACAAATAAACCCAAATCTTGATCTGGGTGACCGTCACTGTTATAGTAATTCTAAATATGTACGACTTTATGTGTTGGTGTGATGTCGACATTTGTGGAGGCAGAATGTGATTTCAAATGGAAATGACGGCGTCGGAGGGGGAAGCTTCTGCAAGCTGATTCCAAGAGGTTGAAGCTGACTTCAGTAACTTTTTTTTGGGGGGGGGGGTACCCTCTATATAACCCAGTGGTTCTGGTCAATCTTAATGTTCATGAGTAGGTTTTTGAGTATTGTTTATTTGTGTCTTTTTGCAATTGACCCTAAAGGAATTGACAGTTCTGCATAACACATTTTAAAATGACAGTATGAAAATCAAATATCTGAATTATATCTCTATTTCTGTTGTAAAAAGAATAAAGTGTCATGTCCATTATGAGGAGAGGAAATGTGTTTGATTTGTAAAGAGCAATCAATTTTTACATTTATTACTGTAGCATTACCCTCAATGTTTTCTTCATACATAGGTTGCATAGTTGGCACAATAGAATTTGTATCTTAAGTTTGCCATCAGTATATATATACAGATCGCGCGCATATATTATTGTCAGGACATTGATTTCTAGAACCATACGTGGACCGCGTGTTGAGTTGTGACCCCGACTTCCGAGTGTGCATGTTATTAAAAATAAACAGCTCTAGAGCTGTTATTAAAAATAACACCCCGGTAGCCTTCTCGAACCCGATTGTAGTAGATAACGCAACGGGAAAAAACAATATGATAACAACAAAAGACGCTAGCACGAGAAGTGTATATGAAGAAAGAAACAAAGAATGGGTTATTTTCCTTTTGATCACCAGAGCATGATTACGTTGTTATATCAAAGGTTAGTCTAGGTATTCATAGGTAAACTAACTAGGTAATCGGTGGCTAAGTGATTCAAGGGGATGCGAGAATCCCATCGTCCTCATTAAACTTTCTACGGTGTACAAGGAGTAGTCCGAACACAGAACTTGACTCGGGTCGATGACCAGTCTGCGACACCCGGACACAGACACACAGACACACACGCACGCACACAATGTCTATATATATCATATTCATTTTCGTTTCATTTTTTCAACGAATCTATTATTTTGGAATTTTGACACATTGTATGCTATTATGGAAATCAATAAAGATCGTGAAGGTAGCAGACATTTTCAACATTTGTAACACATCTCGGTTACAAAAATGTTTGAGTATTTCTTCAAAATGCAAAACAAATCGCATCTTTTTTTTTTCATCGAAGTCCATTTTTTGACATGTCGTATTGGAAATTGTGTTGGTAAAGACCCCTTGTAAGTGGCTCGTTAACGTCGCCGTATTTGTCAAGAAATGATTTTTATGCTTTGCTGGGCTTTGCTTACTACTAATGCTGTACTAATAAGTTGAGATCCGACTTTGTAAGGTTTACACACAGTAGTAAATGACATCTTCAAGACCGCGTGAAATGTTTAAGTGTCTGTTATTCAAACAGAACAGTAATATTAGGTGGTGGATATACCTAAAACTAGCAATTTACAAAACAAAAACCTGACACTGCCTATTCCAGTACCCAATAACAAACCTGACCCACTGCCTATTTCCGTGCCCATTACCCTGGTCCACTGCCTATTCCCAGTACCCAATAACAAACCTGATCCACGACTATTTCCCAGTGCCATTAACCTGATCACTGCCCTATTCACAGACCCAATCACAAACCGATCCATGCCTATTTCCAGTGCACATTAACCTGATCCACTGCATATTCCAGTACCAAAAAAACCGATCCATGCCTATTCCATACCCATTAACAAACCTGATCCCCTGCCTATTCCAGTGCCCATTAACTGGCCACTGCCCATTTCCAGTACCCATTAAAAAACCTGATCCACTGCCTATTCCCGTGCCCATAACCTGATCCAGTTCCTCTTCCAGTACCCAATAACAAACCTGATCCACTGCCTATTTCAGTACCAATTAACAAACCTGATCCATGCCTATTTCCAGTTACCCAATAACAACCTGATCCACTGACCTATTCCAGTGCCCATACCTGATCCACTGCCTATTTTCCCGTACCCCAATAACAAACCTGATCCATTGCCTATTCCCCAAGTACCCATAAAAAAACCTGACCAATGCTATTTCTAGGACCATTAAACTGGTCCACTGCCTATTCCAGTACCCAATAACAAACCTGATCCACTTGCTATTTCCAGTGCATTAACCTGATCCAGTTCCCTATTTCCAGTACCCAATAACAAACCAGATCCACTGGCCTATTCCAGTACCATTAACAACCTGAATTCCACTGCCTATTTCCGAGTACCCAAAACAACCTGAATCCACGCCCATTTCCGAGTGCCCATTAACCTGATCACTGCCTATTTCCAGTAAGGTAACCAATAACAAACCTGATCCACCGCCTATTCCAGTGACCATAACCTGATCCACTGCATTTCCGTACCCAATAACCAAACCTGATCCATGCCATATTTCCAGACCCATAACAGAACGGAGAAATGCCTATTCCAAGTACCCAATAACAAACCGATCCACTGCAATTTCATTGCCCATTAACCGATCCACTGCCCTATTCAGTACCCAATAACAAACAAGAACCGACTGCTAGTCCAGTGTACCCAATTAAACAAACCTCGTACCACCGCTATTGCCAGTGCCAATTAAACCTGATCACTTCCTATTCCAGTACCCAATAACTGGACCAAACATGATCACTGCCTATTTCCAGTACCCATTAACCAAACTGATCCACTGCTATTTTCCAGTATCCCAAACAAACGATCCACTGCCTATTTCCAGTGCCAGGTAACCTGATCATGGCCTATTCCAGTACCCCAATAACAAACCCGATTCCCTGCCTATTCCAGTACCCATTTAACAACTGATCCACTGCCTATTTCCAGTACCAATAACAAAACCTGATCCACTGCCTATTTTCCATAACCATTAACAAAACCTGATCCACTGCCTTATCAGTACCAAAATAAAAACCTCTGATCCACTGCCTATTTCCAGTGCCCATTACCTGATCCACTGCCTATTCCAGTACCAATAACAAAACCTGATCCACTGACATTTCCAGAGTTACCATTAACAAACCTGATCCCTGCCTATTTCCAGTACCCAATAACAAAACCGATCACTGCCTATTTCAGTGCCCATTAACCTGATCACTGCCTCGATCCAGTACACAAATAATCAACATGATCCATTGACGATTCCAGTTACACTGAACCTGATCACTGCCATTCCAGGCCCATTAAACTGATCCAAGACCATTCAGTAACAAGAACAAACATGATCCCAGTCTAATTCCCATACCCATTAACAAACCTGATCCACTCCTAATATACATGGCCCACTGGCTATTCCCAACCCATTAACAAACTGGTCCCATGCCCATTAACTTGTCTTTTCCAGTACCCCATTACAACTGTCCACTGCCTATTTTCCAGTACCCAAAAACAAACCTGATCCAATCATTTCCAGTGCCCATTACCCTGATCCTGCTGCTGATATCATACATAACAAACCTGATCCATTGCCTATTCCAGTACCCATTAAGACTATCACTGCCTATGCCAGGTGCCCATTAAACCTGATACACGCTATTTCCAGTACCAAATAACAACCTGATCCATGGCCTATTCCCAGTACAGTAACCGATTCATGCCTAATGTCCAGTGCCCATTTCACATGATCCATGCCTATTCCAGTACCCAATACCAAACCTGATCCATGCCTATTCCCAGGAACCCATTAACAGATCCACTGCCTATTCCAGTACCCATTCAATTTAACAGGATCCACTGCCCATTTCCAGTACCCAATAACAAAAAACCTGATCCAACAGTATTTCCAGTTACCCATTAACAACTGTTCCACTGCCAAATTACCTGGCACACTGCTATTCCCTGTACCCATTAACAAACCGTACACTGCCCATGAACTTGCCTTTTCCCAGTACCCATTAAAAACTGATCCACTGCTATTTCCAGTACCCAATAACAACCTGATCCATTAGACCTATTTCCAGTTGACATTAACTGATCCACTTGCCTATTCAAGTACCAATAAACAAACAGGTCCAGCCTATTTCCAGTGCCCATTAACCTGGTCCACTGCCTATTCCAGCACCCAATAACAAACCTGATCATTGCCTATTCCCAGTACCCCATAACCTGATCCACTGCCGATTTTCCATGCCAATTAACATGATCCACGGCCTATTCCAGTACACAATAACAAACCTGATCCACTGCCTAGTCCCAGTACCCAGTAACCTGATCAACTGCCTAGTTCAAGTACCCAATACAAACCTGATCCACTGACCTATTTCCAGTACCTATTACAAACTGATCCACGGCCGATCCAGTACCCAAATATAAACAAACCTGATCCACTGCCAATTTCCAGTGCCCACTAACCTGATCCACTGCCTATTCCAGACCCAAAACCAAACCCGATTACACTGCAATTCCCAGTACCATTAACCGATCAAATGCCTATTTCCAGTGCCATAAACATGATCATGCGATTCCAGTACCCACCCAATAACAAACCTGATCCACAGTCTATTCCCCAGACCCTATAACAAACCTGATCCACTGCCTAATTACCTGGCCCACGGCCTATTTCCCAGTACCTATTAACAAACCTGATCCACTGCCCATTAACTTGCCTTTTCCCAGTACCCCATTAACAAACCTGATCCACTGCCTATTACCAAGTACCCATAAACAAACCTGACCACTGCCTATTCCCAGTACCCATTAACAAAACCAACCACTGCTAATTCCAAGACCCATTAACAAACCTGACCCACTGCCTATTCCCAGTACCCATTATTACCTGACCCACTGCTCAGTCCCAGCATCCGAAGTTCACTCATCAGAGTTGTTGCTTTGCTTTCAGTTTTTTGCACAACAATTTCCAAAAACAACGCACTCCCTGATCTTTCATAGAGATCGTCTTCCGGGATTGTTCTGAAGACTTTGAATAATGTTTTCTTCATAGTGAAATAGTGAGGTCTGTCTGGAACGTCGGAATACCACGCGTAGCCATTTTGAACGAGTTCTAGAATGAAGTTGTGAAAAGACATTTTGTTATTAAGAGAAAAAATTGACCTGTTATGATATGCACATGATGTTGGCGTGCAATACACATGAGCCTAGAGCATCATATATTTAGTTTATAACAAAGGTCCATTGTTTCCAATGGCTAAATGTACGAATCGTTAACAGTTAACGCCGTATAATAATTAATATCGAGAGTTTATTCTGAGTTTTATGCAACACATGACTTACTTTGATAGAGGTTACCTATTGTAGATTATGTGATCACTTGCGAAGCAGGTAGGTATACAGAAAAGACAGCTAGGCGATCCTTTACGTGGTCTTGTCGTGACAGTTGAACCTATTACCCTTGTTCCCAAAAGTTCAATAGATAGGCCCATGTCTTGTATAAATTTACATTTCAAAAATACCCGGATTAAAAAAAAATGTTTAAGGCCAAGTATTCAACTATGGAAAGGTTATATTGCAGGACAATTTAGGTAACTTTCATTAAAATATATGAAAATATTGAGGATAATAGCACCTCAATTTTCGGAGGTGTGGAAAGATGAAATGTTCTAGGCCGAGACGGGCGCCATCGGGTCCATTTTTTACCCAATCCCGTTGTATGTGGGGCCAAAGAGTGTTATGTATTCCTCCAGGGAGTCTATGTGGATTCCACACAGAACGGCCCGTAAACGGGGGGTGGGGGGGGCGCCCTCCCAATTCCAAAATAGCCCTAAAAAACTTTTTTAAAAGGGCTCTTAGTACAGTTGGAACTGTATTTTGTGTAAAAATTTCACTAACTTTTATTTGGTTAAAAAAAATATTTTCTAAATAAAAATTTGTATGAGGCTTCCAAAAAATCTGGTGTCATTTTTTAAAAGTGTTATTGGTATGTATTTAGGGGGAAAAGTTATTACAGGGGTCGAAATATAAAAGGGGGAAAATGTGTTTTTACAAGTATACCCTCATGTTCAGTACCTTCCAAGGATAACAGAAAGTATAGTTTCCCTACGAGGGTTTAGCACAAGAGTGACAAGGCCAAAACAGGGTTCAAGGTCACATGGGGGTTCAAATTTCAGATTCATCGGTTTGTTTTAAAAATGGTGCCAAATTGTTCGGTCGTACTGTCAGAAGCCAAAAATATAATTGTCGCGTTGTCAATGGCGTTTTTTTATGGGCTAAATATGGCCGTGGTCTACAGGGTCTATGGGAGAACATTAGTCATATCTGTAAAAGTCTCACTTTGAAAGTTGAAACACAGATCATATACATTTCTTATTAAGTATGACACACTGAACGATTTAAAAACCCCAGATTCAACAAAATCAGCCATTCTTAATAATGACCTTAAACTTTCTTCAGCTATGTACAAAACAAGAGGTCGTCTATCGATATATGCAACATGTCCCCTAGGAGTTGGAACGCCCCGAATCGAACAAATTAGACCATCTATTCCAATCTTGCGCTTCCAAACTATGCCCTGTGGAAGGTGGTGCCCACAATGATGTTATCTTCCCATCTCTTCTTCCCATGTCTGTTGTGCCTGAGACAGTTTCCATAAAATGCGTTTGGGTAGGCGAATGTTGTAATTCTGACACAAGTGACCAAACCATGTCAGCTGTGAGGCAGTGATACGACAGGATCCTTTTTGGTTGAAATGGCAGGAGGAGATTCTTGACGAATTCTCATCAGGATTTATCATTCCAGCTGATATAAGGAGTTCTGTTGAGCATTCGCATTCAAATGCTTCCAAACTTCTTCATGTCATTTTTTGATGGTCCAGGTTCAGAGCCATACAGAAGACACTGGGTTGACTAGTAAATTAACAAGTCGTAATTTGGTGGCGAGTGAGATGTCTTTAAACTCCAGACTCTCTGTAATTCCAATGTGGCTGTGATGCCCAAAATAATCTGCTTGTGATTTCGCTGGTGGAGTAGTTTGATGGTGTGTTACGTTACTCCCAAATCTTGAATCTGTTAACCTGCTCAAGGAGTTTGAACAGCAAGCTGGATTTACTGGGGAGTGGGTCATCACGTGAATACCATCGCTTTTGTTTTAGGTATTATGATCTCGATCCCCATATTTCTTGCCCCGTAGCATGATGCACTTGCTCAATAAAGGTTTGCAGATGTCCTCTGAGTAGGCGATGAGAGCATATCGTCAGCAAACGGGAGGTCTTTTTTAATTGTAGCCATCCACGTTTATGCCCCCCAAGTTTTTACAGTTCTCAAGGCTTCTGCTAAGATGTATTCGAGAAAATAGGGTTGAGAAGGTCTGGGGATAGAGACATCCCTGGGGCACGCCAATAGTTGTTTCACACCACTCTGTAAGATTTGTGTTAAGTCTGATGCAGCTTTTAGCCTGGTATAGAGATCTCTGATGATGTTGATCAGTAGTTTGTGAGGCACCACCATAATGAAGCATCACTGTAAAGAGGCCATCGTGCCATGTTATCGATCGAATGCTTCTGTAATCAATATGAAAGAAGCAAAAACCTTTCCCATCTTTCTTCTCTAGGCGATGTTGGATTAGGAGCTTCAGGGCGGAAGAACTTGTCAAACGTGGGAGCGGCCAGGGTCTGAACCCTGCTTGTTCTTATGCTAGAATGGCTTCTACATAGGGGCTTCATCCGGCTCCTAATAATTCCAGAAGAATTGTGCTGGAATGGTTAATCAAGCAAATATACCTTTTTAGAAACCTTATGAGCAAAACCCCCCCCGAAACAAACGGTATAAATTTTTAAACCAATTTAAACATTTTATTGTTACCCATGTACAAACTTTACCCCTTATAAAACACCAAGAACACATTTTAAAAATGACACCATGATTTTCAGTTCCTCCGTGATGAATGGAAATTCTGTATGAAAAACATTGGTGTCAAAATTGTTATGAAAACCATAAACCCCAAACATTAATTACTTGCCCATGTATATAAAATAGAGCCAAAAAAATCGGGTTTAGTGGGTTTTTTGCCCTAAAAAGGGTTAATTGCGATAAAAAGTTCAACTTTTTGCAAAATTCGGGGGAACGTCCCCTTGAACACCCTAAAGAATCCTGGTTATGGGCATGCACACGGAACCATGCCACTGATATGTACCCACTTTAGAAAACAAATTAATCCAAGTTATTTAAAATTTTAAAACAAACAAGTGTTTACCGTGGTCATCGCTCAACCTTGTTTAAAATTAGCAACTTGTTTAAAAATAAAGAACTTGTTTAAAATTATTAAACAAATTGTTTAAACGTTTTTAAGCTAAAGGCCGTATTCAGGGCCCGTCCACAGAGGGGGGGTGTGGGGGGGTGACACCCCCCCATTACAAAATTCTGTCGGCAAAATGTGACTTGTCGGCGAAACGGGTATAATGTCGGCGACGCAAACTGAATGGATGGGTGGATTATCGATGGTGCACTCCTCCACATTGTTGTTGTTTGTTGTTTGTCATAGCTGTAACGTATCTTGATTTCGGTTGCGGTTGACCCCCGCCCCCCCCCGATCTTCAGAATTTCGAACCGAGTGAAAAAATTTGGGTCTACCTGGCCAGCGCAGCGAGCCGGAAAATTGAAAAGTCTGAATCGGCCACATGATTTGTCGGAAACACAGACTCAACACCCAACACCCCCCCCATTAAAAATGGTCTGGGGACGCCCCTGCCCGTATTCCAGAAACTTGTTAAAAAAAAGGCTAAACACAATTGTTGAGCTAAAATCGCCGTAATTTAAAATTGCGTTTTTTAAAGGCTGACTCAGAGAGTTACTGAGGGCGCCCTCAATTTCAAACAAATGGGTTTTTGCATGTACAAATGCTTTCCATATATCATCACTGTGGAAGGGGCTAGCTCATATCGAAGGTCCTTCATATAGAAAATCACATTTGTTTTGAAAAATTCGGATCCGGAAATTTGTTTTTCACAGTATACTATGGCACTGTGTATAGACACATAAATGTTTTACGGCTCAACAAACGAAAAATCGGATTCATCTTACTTATCTATACAAACTTGGAATTGGATTCTAGTGACTATATTTAGTTCTAGTGAATATTTTAATAATATATTAAAAATTACATCTGAAATCTCTGAGTCAGACTTTAAGCAAAACGCGTTTAAATATTTTTAACTGGACGAGAAGGCTATGCACCATTGATGTTGTCAACTGGATAGTGCAATGAGCCCGTGCACTTTAAGAAAACACACACTAAAACCACTTCTTTTAAACTAGCCCGAGCATCCTAGTTTAAATTTAGGACGCATTTATTTGCAAATTTAAAATTAAAAAAAAAAAAAAAAAACAAATCACATGAATAATTTGGAAACTTTATAGATGGGGTGCCACAAGATTTATTTCTGGGTTCAAAGAAGGCGGGGACATATACAGGGATAGCCTCAAACTCATGGATTTGTCTAGCAGAATTAATGTCTCTAAATGTAGTGGTAGGTCATATCAACAATTTTATTACTGTCTTTGTGAAAAAAAAACAGTGAAGCATTTTAAGGTGGTCTTGAAAATCCATTAACGACGTATTGTTGGCTGGTGTGAAAGTCGGATCCGACTTTTATGGTAAAACAATGCAGAAAAATCATGATTCGTGTACAGATAGGGGCGTGTTAAGCTTAGTAATTTGCAGGGGTTTTCACTGCAAAACCATTCCAATTCAACAGGACAATAAATGGACTTTGTAAAAAAAAAAATAAATAGGGGGCGCGATTTGTTACATTTGAAGAAATCGATTATAGTGGTTTGAAGGTCCGGAGATGAAATCAATAGCAAATAATTCATTCTGATCTTGAATCAGCATTTACCATTATTCATGTCTGATATTCTATATTGTACCCTCGCAACTGCTTCTGTATTTCGTTGATATTACATGTAGCAGAATGAGACGCATCATAGTATAGGTTGCAGAGGGTGTTGGGTAATGTGCCTAATTTATTCATTAATTTATTTACTGTCAATTTATCATACTTTACAATAGTATTAACAATATGTTTTACAATACAAATATATCCATGTCAATGAGATTTTTCCTTCAAAGGCAAATAATAGTAGGAAATTGGTCCAAAATTACAATGAAACCCTATGCTACCTATGTGGAAAGATTGTTATAAGTATTATTTGGTGGAGGGCGCAGGGGCCCGTATCACCTGAGTTTATTTTCGTGTGTTATAGTGTGTTAAATTGTTTTTTATGTTTAATTGTAACCCAAGTGTCGATAGACATAATTTCAATCGGCAGATAAATTTGAATTTACAACTGCAAACTATACCATAGTGATAACTTTACTGTAGATGATTCTTAAATGCAAAACAGGAGACGATGAGGCCAAATACAACAGCAGCAGTGATGCTAGATTGATTTTACAAAATATGACAATTGTTATTTAACCATTCCAGATCTCAAATAACAATAACGAGCAACGATAACGAATTATCCATCAATGTGTCTACCTTACACCAAGACAACTGAAAGCTGGTAATATTCTTTCAAATGAGAACAATCTACTTTATTAAATGTTATATTAGAAGTGTAAGCAAAAACTTGACAGCTTAAGGGAAGTATAAAGAAATTGCCCAGATTCTCTGTTATTGGTATTACTGAAACACCCATTTAAATGAAAAACCCGCAACAATATTATAACATAACTGGAATGACTTTGTATACAAGAACAGAGGAAACCGCGGAAAAAGCGGAGCGAATGTTTATATCCCAACTATAAATACAAGATTAGGGAGATTAACAAATGCCACGGCTAATTATGAATCCTGTTTTGTTGAATTGTGCTCCAAAACCACCATAAAAAGTAATCGTTGGAGTATTACAGAGGCAATACATCGATAGATCAATTCATTGTGATTTTAGACCAATATAGAAAAAAAGTTGCTAAGGAAAATAAAGTGATATATATCATGGGAGAGTTAACATGATCTATTAAAAGATGAAATCCACAGACCCACACATGTTACTAAATCGTTTATTCTTTCATATTCTTCTTTTACCGGGACTTTACTAAACAACAAGAATATGAACATAGTGAAAACTCTCAATTGATAAATTTTAACTAACAACAATGATGATATTTCTTCGACTATATTGGTAACAGATATTAGCGACCATTTTCTAACTACTGTGACTACAAATATGAATTACAAAGCAAAGTTACTGATAATGAATAACAGTAAGAGGAATTTACATGATAGAAAATATGTTAACACCTGAAGAAAAAATTATCAAAGTCAGTGTGTGAGATATTGAATGGAGTCAATGCGAAACGATGACTATAATACATTTATTCTTCAACATTAAATGAGTGATTAATGAGTGCATTACCCATTGTAAAAATCTAAAAACAGAAAGAAGGATCCAATATCTCCTTCAATCACAACCGGTTTGTTAAAAAGTATCAATAGAAGAAATAATGTATTATATAAAGCGTATTTATAAATGCATCCAAGAGTGAGAAAACCTGAACGTTACAAAAGTATACAGGAAACAAATTGCACAGTATTATAGTAGAACGCAAAACGTGGATACTACGAATCCAAATTTCAGCATGCTAAAATATATGAAAGCAAACTTGGAAAACTATAATAGCATAACGGGCGCCACTTCTAAAAAGAAGCAACAGACCCAATTCTTAAATGTTTCGGTTGAAAATGTATGTAACCAATCACAAACTATCTGCCGATTGATTTGAAATCTTTTTCGTTGAATATTGGTCCAAAATAGAGGAGGAAAATTTTACGACGGGAGACAAGAAATATCACGATATTATGAACCCACTCAACATTAATATTGTACATGTTACTATATGTGGAATTGAAAGTGAAATAATAAAAATCTACGGAAGTTCGAAAAACAAAAGTCAAGGTCATGATGAGATCAGTAATTTCCTTGTTCAAAAAATTGCCCATGAGAGTAAGTAAGTACCCCATTTCATGTTTCAAGCCATCTCTAACAACAGGTCTTTGTACCAATATAAACTTAAAAATAGCCAAAATTGTACCTATTTACAAAAAGGATAAAAGTTGATGTATATTCAAATATCCGAACCTAATTTCGATAGTACCTGTTCTCAAAGATTCTGGAAGAATTGTCTTCAATCAGAGTTTATCATTTATTGACAAACATAGGATTTTAAAACAATAGCATTTTGGGTTTAGGTCTCATCTTTAAACACAGTTGGCTATTCTGAAAAATGCTCGATAAAAGTTACAATGTATTGAAAATAAACCGAAAACTATAGGGTATATTCCTTGATTTATCTAAAGCCTTTGATTCGATACTATTAACCAGACACTCTTATGCATAAATTAGAACATTAGGCTTTAAGAGGCATCGTTATTACAAATGGTTTCGGAACTATTTGGTGAAAGAATGAAAGAAAACAGGAAAACATATATGTATCTTATCATTCGTTAAAATCTGAAGTTCAATATATAACATGTGGGGTTCCACAAGGGTCAATCCTGGTCTTTGTTATTATCCTATATGTAACCTGAGACGATATATACCTACAGAGATCGGAAGCAAAGACGGGGGTTAGTCCAGTGCTTTAACAGATCGAGGGTATCGAACCCAGGTCTGGTTCGGCTGCAATGACTGGCCGCCGTGGCGCTGGTGAGAATCTTAAGTTTTCGATGAGCGAGGTATCCTGCAAATCAGGCAATTTACACAATTCTGGCTTCATTCATGACCTTTAACGTGAATAATAAGTGTTCTTAGGACGGCTCCCACATAACACTTTATGTGTTTGTCCATGTCATCAATAACTTCTTTTCATAAGACCCTAAGTCAACAATTAAATTAAAAGTCCAATTAGAATCCTATTCTGTTTAAAAAAATATGAGTTTGAGAAATAAAAACTGGTTCCACATTGTTTCAATCTTGTGATATGAAAGAGGAAAATACAACCATTTTAATTATCTCAGGATATTTTGAAGATATCCAAAGAATGTCATTATACATTGAAATTTGAGCAAATCTACCTATAGTCAACAAACTGAGTGTACAAAAATTGGGGTCATTTTAAATATTCCATGGCTTGAATGCAAAAGTCATTGAGTTACTAAAACTGTGTTTGTTCTAGTGCTTTTTGACACATAACACGCACGTGTGAGCATCATTGATTAAAAAATAGCCCGCCAAACTCAAATCTTTGGGGTTATACATTGAAATGTATGAATAATGATTTCCTTACGCTTCTTCGATCAGTTGAGGGAAATCGGAATACCATAAACAATTATACGTACCCGACACTCCCACGCTGTGCAAACAATCCATGATTACTTGCTCTAATCTCTGTTAGGTATAGTCGTCTCAGATGTTAACGATTATTATTAATCGTTTCAATCTGAAATTTCGTTATTGTTTGCTGATTGAACGACCATATTATTATTCTGACAGAAATCTTGTGATAAAATTACAATAATTACCACAGAAATTCGGAAAGTGCTCAAAACTGGTTTAGCTAACAAACTCAGTAAACGTTAGCAAAACAAACTACAGGATGATTATGGGGACACCCCAATTAAAACGTTTAAAATTTCCCAATTCGATCGAAGTAAATTAGATGGAAAAGTACTAACCAGGGTTAACAAGACAAAATTTCTTGGGATATATGATGAAATTTTCTTGGGAAATACCATATTGGAAGTGATCAAATACAATAGCTCGAAATGTTGGTGTCTTGAACAAATTAAAACACTTGTTCCCAAATGTATTCGACGTACCATATATTTTCAATAGTATTACCCTACATATCATATGGCATTCTTGCATGGGGGTATAGTACACATAAAATATATGTAGATAGAATTCATTCAAAAGAGAGCGTGAGAATTATTTCAAATCGCCATTATAGGATCACACTCCAACCCTCTTTCAAAGATTTCAATATCCTTAAGTCTATGACATATGTATTACCGTGCACACTAGGTGTTTTTATGTAAAAACATTTTACGACCCGCTTCCAGATATCGTCAAACCATATTTACCAAACGAATTTCGAGTATACATACTTATTCTACCAGAACAATAATTCGTATCACTTGCAAAAAACAAAACTACGGTCGCTGTCAAAAGGTGTGAGGTCTATGGGCTGGAACTGGAATAATTTACCTACGAGCAGGGGGGGTTTCTTCAAATGCAACCGGTGTTAAGACCTTAAAACAAACCTAAGAAAAAGAATGATGACACTATATGTAATTGGCTTTCTATTTCTTCACAGTGCTTCAGTTTAGTTATCTGCTCAATCTACTTTTATTATGATCATGTACAATGTCAACCTCTACACTCTCAGTACATGTGTATTGTATTTCATTTTGTGTTTTTTATTATTGTTTGGGGGACGATTACATCTGGCCTTTGGCTTTCTGTCGTTCCCCCTGTCACCAATTAATATGTACTGTATTTTATAGTTTATTTTTACCTATTGTATTGCTGTTGCGTTGGCATGGAAATACGTTAATGAAAAAATATTTTGTCATTTTGTTTTGCTTGCAATTTATTTTAAATTCCGTGATTTTGTTTTGGTGGACTTCAATGTCCCGTCAACTCCAATCAACCTTTTAATGACCGTATTATACCAAAAACTGACCTCTTATAAATACACCATCATGCAAAATTTTCCTCGCCTTTGGGCTGAGCTTCCTATTTCTGTCAGGGATTCAATTTCTTTTAACCAACATGAAGTCCTTTCAAGTACCAAAAACCTAAAAATCATCTGTTTCATGTGCATTGAAGTAGCAGACTGGACTCTCTAATTTTATTGTAATTAATCTTCTTTACTCTATGAATAAGTTGTGCAATAATATGTTTTAAGTTTTATTGTCTCTTGGGTTGGAGGGGCCACCCTTTTGGGGGATATGATTCCGTTCTCTCATGCCTCCTGGCTTGCCCACTGGGTCAGTGGTTTTATCTTCTTTCTCACTCTTTGTTTAATGCTTTACATAACTATGTATTTTGCTGGTATTTTAGCCAGATATGTAAATAAATAATCAAGAAAACTTGAAACTCCTTTCTGAATTGGCCTTTACTTAAGCGATACGTTATCTCACTCTAAACTTCGCTTAGCTAAATCGGCTAACACCTTTTTGGAATATGGGCCCAGTTTTTTAATTTTTTTAAACAAGTTGTTTAAGTTGACTTTTTAAAACAAGGTTGAGCGATGACCAGGGTAAACAGCAGTTGGTTAAAGATTGCGAGTTGTTTAAAAAAATGTGTAAAACTTATACAACCTTGTTTAAGACAACATGTTACGACAACAAACTAAACAATGTTGTTTAAAACTTAAACAACAGCACTTTAAACAACCCTCTTTTTTAAACAGCAACATTTTAAACAGTGTTCTAACAGGGCACTTTAAATCAGAAGTAAAGCAAAACTAGAATTTCGCGGTTCTCGGCTTTTTTAGGTTTTGTTGGCTAGTTGGGGACTGGGGGGGGGGACTGGTAAATTGTGGGTTGCCAGTGGGTTCATGTTGGCGGTGGTTGCGATGCTTCTGTTCAGAACCTTATCGGCCATTTGTTGATAACGGAGGTTGGCTGGAATTTGTATGTTGAATTGAAGCAGACATTTTCCTCTAAGTTGTTTAGATTGTTTGAATTTATGTCAAAGATGAATTGTAATTCCGTGGCTGCATGCTCAGGCGACTTGCAAGTTTTTTTAGGTTCACTGTTGACTGGAATAAGTTGGAGGTATCTATTTTATCTATCTTCCAATCATTACATCACTCAGTAGTAAAGTATTGTTGTACTCTGTGAAAAAGGTGCTTGGTCACAGGAACAAATATCAACAAAGTGTGCAGGAACAAAACTGGTTCAAGTAAAAAGAAGGTCCGTGTGGCTAGCTAGCGGAGTGTGAGTGGCTTCAGGCGACTCCGGAAAATCTCCAGTGACTGAGCTGAACCCAGTAAAGCTGGTATAGGGTGTTCCAGGTGCAGATGACACTTGAAAAAATCTGTGCTGCATGGTAGGAGAATTCTACAGTGGTGCTGTTGTAGCCGTTGGTGGTGGCCCCTAGTTTGGTCTGATATATACACACACATGCAAGGTTTGTAAGGTGAATGGATGTCCAGAATTGAAGCTGTAAGGTTTCTTGACAATTTCTTGGAGTATGACGCCATGGTTTACAATAATGCAATTTCATTTGCGAACAATTCCTTTCGTTTTTTTATTTATATTATATTCTTTGTTTATTTTGATTTTTAATTTATAATGTATATATTTTTATTTATAGTGTTTATTTAGTTTTTAATTATGTAATTGTTTATGTGTTCATTTCTTATTTAGTTTTTATTTTACTTTATTCACTTTATTTACTTTGAATACAAGTGCCCCCGGGCGTCGCAGCTCTGGTGAAGTTAACACCAAAACTTAAATCTCTGTGGTGAATTGTAGGTCACGTATGGCAGGTTTAATGTCCAATAATTCGAAAAACCTGGTGAATTGATCGCAAAACCCAGTTTTTCGACCGAATTTTTTTTTGACCGAAAAATCTGTTTAAAAAAGGTCAGTTTTTCTAACGGGTTTTCCTCCGAAACCCCTGTTTTCGCCGAAACCCACTTATTCATTTGGTTGATAAACCTGTGCCTTTTTTCTATAGGCGAGAAACCCGGATTCTCGATGGAAAAACCCAGTTTTCCTTGCCTTCCACTTCTATGCTGAAATCTGCTGGCGTCTGGTTCTTGGCCGCGATTGCATAAAAACATGTCAATTAACACTTTGCCATTTGGGGACAGAGATCTGTCTCACACTGCTCAGCATTTATTTCACCATTTAAGTCGAACTGCAACTGTGTGTGTAGACCCAAAAGCCATCTCTCCAAAGGCTGAAATGACCAAATATTTTTTCTTTCCCCCGGCCAGAAGAAAAATGGACAAATAGTTGGAAAAAAAGCAAGTTGGGGCCAAAAGTCAACAAAATTTTGGGAATAAAGCAGTGATTGGATCCCAAATTATCTCTAAATTTTGGATGTTTCTGGAAGCCCAGAATTTTAATTTTTCCCCAATTTCTTTTTACCCCGTTTCCCCAGAAGAAGTCTGGTGCCGCTACTATCCCTGGGCCACCTTGAATTTCACAAGAGATGAAAAAATTAGGCTGTGATCTAGCAGGTAACTGTCTACCGGTACCGATAAAATTTTCGGACGGGTACCCGAATCACAATTTCACCAAATGACTTAAAAATACTGCCAAGTTAAACCTTGCGACATCCCTGGCAAGATGGCAGTCGGAAACATTGACCTCAGTGACCTTTGACCTTGGTCCATGACCTTTGACACCATCCACATATGAAGGAAACACATTGTACCTTACCCAAGTAGGCTTAAATCCGACTTCAAACTTTTCGAAGGAGACAAAAAACGAACCTAACCAAAACCTAACCAAACTGGAACGCACACATCATTACATAACATACATTCAGCATGGGCATCCTCGCAATATCACCTTGCTTTTCAAGCCGGGGGGGGGGGGTAAAAAGACACCGTTTAATTCAGTCTTAAAAAACATTTTTTCTTTGGCAGAACAAACAAATACGGTAAATGATCAATAAAAATATTAGCAGTACATGACCCATTTGCACCTTTTGAAGTTCTTATCAAACCTCCCAAATGGTATGTGGGCAGGGGTATATTACCTTTCAGTTATTGTCCAATTTTGGCCTGTGGATAGAGTAAAGGATGTAGACGAAAGTAGTGTAAATAAAGTGTTTAAATGTTTAAAATTATATCGTCATGTGAGTGCAACAAAGTGTATCTGCAGTTGTCATGATTTTACAGGAGAAGCATTGTGTGGCATTCTTTTGTGGCTTTCAAATGAAAATAATTCTTACACACGATAAAAATGTGTTTTAATATCTTATAACTATTATTTCCCACTTAAGTGGACTAATTAAGGAAATTGGCTAATTAAAAGGGCGTAACTACACACATGATTTCCACGTGTCGTGCAAATAAAGTCGTATCTACACGTTACGACTTTGTTGCACTCACAGAAAATTCAATTTTGAGTGCAACAAAGTCGTATCTACAATTAGCCGAAAAGTAGCCTAATAAGTCTGCAATAAATTGAGCCGTATGCTGGAATATGTTAAATTATGCGTATTCATTGACTTTTGTAAATTAAGTAATGAGCGTATTGAGTGGAGAAAGGTCGTAACTACATTTTTTTTATGTTTTAAAATGTTTTTGTGCCGAAATTAGCATAATATGGGATATAAAAAAGAAAATTGCTCTTTTTCACCACACAAAAAAAAAAGGGAGATGTTTTTTTTTTTTTTAATAAACCCCTTTTAAAAAGAAATAAAAATTCGTACTACCTACTAGTTTTCCCGCGTCGTGCAACAAAGTCGTTCTACCAGTTAGTTGACTTGTTGACTTCACACAGCAATTCAATGTTGGTGCAACAAAGTCGTATATACACCTAAATAGGCCTATTTAGCTTACTAAAGGTGCAATAAATTGGGACTGTCACCTGGAAATGTATATCCAAATTAAGCGTAATGATCTACTTTTTCATAGTATATAAAGTAAAACTCAATAGCCAAACATGTCAGTTACGACTTTGTTGCACTAAGCAGGACGATATACCCAATCTGTTCAGTTGCTCATAAGGTTTCTAAAAAGTAGGGTTTACCATATTTACCCCGGCGAACGCAAGTGGAGATGAGCAGGGGCACTGAAATGGTCCAATTTAGTTTAAATTGGTTTAAATCGTTCATTGGTATACCAAATAAGAAAATTTATATCGATTGCCGTGTTTCATCACCTTCAAGTGAACCTTTACCGATAGACTAGTGATCTCCCGATAGACCCTGTGGACTACGGCCATATTTGCCTTCTTTATTATCATGAAAACGTCATTGACAATGCACCGGTTTATTTTGAAATCGGGTTCTGTACATTAGACGAACAATTTGGCAACTTTTAAAAAACTGGGTGAGCTGAAGTGTTACACCAGTGTTGACCTTGACCCGTTTTGGCCTTCTACCTCCTTGTACTTTCACCCTAAACCCCACCCTCGGATCGGCAAACTATACCTTTTCTGTAATCCTTGAAAGATACTGAACATGATGGTATGCTTTTAAAAACTACAATTTTTTCCCGCTTTTTATATTTTGAACCCTGTATAAACATTTCCGTAAACATTTCCCCTAAATACACCGAGGGGTCGAAAACAGAAGGACGTAACTTAGCAGTGAAAGCAATATTAAAGAATATGCACGCCTTATGGATGTTTTCCCACGGCAATGCAGAACCCTGTTTGTGACCTCTTTGGTTTTCATATAATGAGTAACGAGTCTATGATATTCATGTAATATACACATTTGTGATTAAAGTTATGGGAAAACTAAAGTTAAACCTACGACTAATTTCCTGATGTCTTTAACGTCCCTTATTACCATACTATCTGTTTTTAATGTTATTTTTATGTGTAAAATGTATCTCTATCTTTCAATGGCCTTGACTATCATTTGAGGAGCAAATTGAAGAAATTGCATATTTTGTAAGAAAATGGCCATGCCGCTTTAAAGTGCATACACGTAATGCCTTCTCAATGTAATGGGACTACCATGTGGACTATTACTACACGAAATCTCTTTTTGCGAGCTAGCATGCCTAAGTTCGAATCTTAGAATTTCAGCGAATATGGAGGCAGGAGGGATAATACAACAGTCAAATGTAAACAACTATTCATATTCGCAATCTAGTTTGTAATGTTTAGAGACGTTATATTTGGGGTACATTCCTTCACCGCGAAAAAATCTTTTCAAGAATCATAGTACATCTCCTACTCCTGTCAGGTTTGTTTCTTATCCATTAGGCTAATATCTTTCCGCGAACAATAGTTTTTTTTCTAATGTCGCAGTATGACTATTACAAGATTAAAGCTTTAAAACTCAGAAATTTCAATCATGAAATGAAAAGGTAAAAACCGAGAACAAGAACAATGCACAGGATCAATAAGCCGAACAGACAAGAATAAATAATTAAATAATAAAAACAGTAATATAATAACATAATATGAAACTAAAAATATAAAACGTACGCACGAGCAACAAAAAAGAAAACAAGAATAACTAGAAGAACAAGTAGAAGAACCAAGAAGAACCAGAAAACAAGAATAAGACAGAAACAAGAGGACAAGAAGAACAAGGACACGAAGAACAAGACAATAAGAACAATGACAAAAGAACAAGGACAGAAGAACAAGAACAGAAGAACAAGAACAGAAGAACAATAAGAAAAGGACAACAAGGACAAGGACAAGAAGAACAAGGACGAGAACACGAAGAACAAGAATAATATCAAGAAGAACAAGAAAACAAGAACGAGAACAAGAACAAGAAGAACAAGACACAGATAGAAGACAAGGCATAGAACAAGGACAAGACCAAGAAGAACAAGTACAAGTAAGAACAATGACAATAAGACAAAGACAAGACGAAAAGAAATAACAAGAAAGAAAAAGAACAATATAACATGGAACAATGAGGAGCAAGGACATATACAAGGACGATAACACGAAGAACAAGGGGATAATATCAAGACGAACACGAAAAACAAGACAAGAAGAACAAAGACACGAACAAGAAGAACAGGACAAAAAGAATAACAAAGACAAGAAGAACAAGACAGAAGAACAATGACAAAGGAGCAAGGACAAGAAGAAAAAAGAGACGAACCCGATAACAAGAATAAGATCAAGAAGAACAGAACCAAGAACAAGGACCAGAAGACACAAGACATAAGAACAAGACAAGGAAGAACAAAGAACAAGAATAAGACAAGAGAACAAGAACAAGTTTAAGAATAGAAAACAAGAACAAGGTTAAGAGAAGAACAAGAAATACAAAAGAACAAGAACAAAGAACAAGAAGAACAATGTCAAGAAGAACAAGGTCAAGAATACAAGACCAAGAAGAAGCAAATATACAAGAACAAGGACAATAGTAGCACGGACAAGAGAAAGAAGAAGGACAAAACACGAATAAGCAAGAATAAGATCAAGAATACCCAAGAAGAAAACCAAGAACAAGGACAGAGGAGTCAAGGACAATAAGAACCAGAATAAGGACAATAACCGAAGAACAAGAATAAGGTAAGAAGAACCAAGAAAAACAAAAACAAGGACAAAAAGACAAGGACAAGAACAAGGACAGAAGAACAAGGACAAGGTCAAGAAAAACAAAGAAAAACAAAGACGAACAAGAGGACCAGAAAAATAACAGACAACAAAAAAGAACAAGAAGAGGAACAGGAACAAGAGCAGGCTAGAAGAACAACAAGAACACTGACAAGGAACAAGACCAGAGGAACAAGAGCAACAACAACACAAGAACAAGTACAAAAACAAGAAAAACATATTTAATGATTATTAATTAACAAAGAATCAATTATGTGAGTAGCATTACTGTGAACAGAATAATACTTCCTATCATCAACTCTTAAAAGATAGTATTTGTTCTTTTGAATCGGCTGCTGCCTCACTTGTTTTGCTTGTATTTCTTGTAGCTTGGCATTACTTCTTACTTTTGTGAAAAAGTTTAAACCCAGTTACATCGTTTTACAAGATAATTTATTAGGGTGGGTCCAACATGGCCAGCGACCCTCTAAACTAACGGAAGAACTCATGTTAAAAAAAATAAAAAGAAAATAAAATACACGAATTTTGATTCTTGATTTTATTTTCACACCCTATGTGTTGTAGTAACTATTATTACACCAGAAAAAAATAATTACCAATACTTAACGGTTTTGAAACTTCATCATCCCAATAACGGGATGTAGTTAGACACATGAGATGATGCCCGTTCCTAAAAATGGATAACTTATATATCTTAAAACTGACGTCCGTTCCTAAAATTACATATAGAAATGGATACTCTTCATATGTCTACAATTAATACCATCAGTGGTACAGACCGGGGGGGGGGAGACAAGTTGCCCCTCTGGATCGCAAAAAGCGGGACGATATGGGCAAAAAGTCATTTTTCCCTCTTTTTCGGTGAATTTCTACCAATTTCAGGCCAATTTGGAAAAGTAAAGTAAATTCGGCAATTTTCAAATTCAGACTTAAATGGAGGAATCACCGAGGAAGATTTTTAGGAATTTTGCCCCACTCTGGCAGGAACGACTTGGACAATATGCCCACCTGGATCGACTACTCGGTACGCCTGACACCATATAAACCGACTATGCCCCAGGCATATGCGGAATTGTGTTTGGAGAAAAAAAAAACAAGGGTGGTATCAGCATGTTTTCGTACTTGCGTCACCTGACTGATATCCCTTTCTCTCCATAGAGTTTCGTTTGTTATGTTATCATTTGTTTATAGTATTCAAACTTAATTATGAAAAATGTGACCAACAACTTACTCCTTCAAGAGATGTTAACTCCATAAATTCTACAAAAAAAATAACATCAAATTATGCCCTCTACATGAGGAATAATCGTCCTGTACTTTTGAGCTCAGCAATAGAAGTCATATAAGGACACGCGCTGGCCATTAGCCACCGGAAATCGCTGTAAATGAATAGGTCTTGTTAGAATGAAGCAATGACCCTTTAATCCCTATTTGCAAAATTTTCCTTAAATATAGCATAAGGGTATTTGATCAGATTTCATATACAAGTACTGATATAAATTGTGCCAATTTAATCATCATACTTTGAAGTCTTCTAAAAGCACGATTGCAGCAGAAAAATTGGCCGACTTGGAGCCAGATGTATTATTAGTGTTGGTACCATAGGAACCATTAGGTAAACGATTTAAATATTGCCG
Organism: Ophioderma brevispina; assembly: GCA_023653785.1. NCBI lineage: Eukaryota > Metazoa > Echinodermata > Ophiuroidea > Amphilepidida > Ophiodermatidae > Ophioderma > Ophioderma brevispina. Next base: position 1,606 of record JAMKCH010049440.1, on the reverse strand, counting down.
CCAAACACCGAGACCATAATAATAATACCTGAATAAGAATAGCCATGTGTTACAACCAGAATCTTATTCGCGTAAACACGCTTACACCTTAAAAAGTAAAAGAAGGGAAAATGGGTGTCATTGGGGAGGGGGGGGGAAATTATGCACAGCTGGGTTCAGAAGTGCACATTGTGTAGCTGTTCCAGTCGCGCGAGCGATTGGCATGCGCAATAACCGATTTCGACCCAGTTCAAGTGTTAAGTATGATCACGACAGAAATCGGCTCGCGCGACTGGAAGTATCTCATGGGCTTAATCTTTGACAAAAATGTGTTACCCGCTTAAAACACTACCTTCATAGTTCCAATACACTCGATAACTGGTGCATTCCTTAATGTCAAATATACTCTCTTAAAACGAAAGAGTGAAAAAACCACTCTAAAAGAGTGAAATCCACTGACAAACACGAGCCAGCTGAGTGACGCATCTTTTAGAGTGAGGAGATCCACTCAAAATAAGAGTGAAACAAAATAACTTTCTTTTTTTCTTAAGGGAAAGAGTGAACTGATAACTCCGTTTTTAGAGTGAACTAGTCACTCGTATAGAGTTGTGATCGTTAGAATTGGTTTGTTTGGTGAGTATATTGTATGTGTAGGTCATAATTCATACATCGTGACATGAATAATATTGTGGCGCATCATTGGGCATTGATTCAGTGGACATGCAGATTGTGGATGCATTGACGTTATGATCACGGTATGCATGCCCCGTGACATGCATGATGTGCGTTTCGTAAATGTGTAAGCCTAGCCTGGCACGGGAAGGGCCCTGGCGCAGTACTAACGTATGTACGAGTATAAACAGTAACTAACATTAATGCTACTCCCACACTTTGTCGTAAAAATGCTATGGAACTGTGACGGACACAACAATATACTCACCGTGAAGATATCTATGATTTCCACTAATTTCAATCGTTCAACCGTTTTGCTGACGGTCTCACTTAAATCGTCCGCCATGTTGTTCGAATAATAATAACGCGAATTGGCTCCGTTTCTGATTGGCTTATAGTTCACTCCGAAAAAGAGTGGCATTTTCTCACGCTTTTAGAGCTAAACCCCGGTCGATAAGAGTTCAGAGTGGGCCTTACTCCGAAGAAGAGTGGCAGTTTGAGCCACTCGGTAGAGAGTGAGCTCTGGTAACCACGAGTGAAGGTGTCGGGTTGCATTTTCTCGCTCTTTTAGAGACTAAAAGGCCACTCGATTAGAGTTATTTAAAACTTAACTCGACATTCAGAGTGATTTTTCACTCTTTCATTTTAAGGGAGTACCTCTGAAATGAATAGACCAAAAGCAAAGTAATATGTTGGAAAATAAGAATTTTCAGAGTAAAGGTCGGTATAAGAATTCGATTTTACAGTCCAACGGAAAAACAATCACAAAATCTGTTATATAATAACCAATCAAATGCTTTCAAAACTGGATTCTGTGTTATTTTATTAGTAAAGCGAGCACGATACTCCCACATTTACAGCCAAGTTTAAACACTTTGTCATATAGACTCGAACGTCTTGTCAGGGTTCAACAATCAATCAGTGTTAATGTAATTACATTCATGCTCTCAATCTC